>CM064502.1:57540607-57616858 GCA_032716605.1 Paralithodes platypus | reverse complement strand
AACCAGCACCACCTTCGTTCATGTACTTCCTCACTCCATCCTTCCACCTCATATTCGGTCTACCTCTCCCCCTCCTGTCCCTCCACCTCGCTCTCATACACCCTCTTAGTCATTCTCTCGCTTTCCATACGTTCCATATGGCCGAACCATCTCAAGTTGTTCCTTTTCACACTTTCCAGCACATCTACCTCCACACCACACCTCCTTCTTACTTCCTCATTAGTCTGTCTATCCCTCCATGTAACTCCGCACGCACTCCTTAAGTAATTCATTTCCACTGCTCTCACTCTTGGTCTGAGTCTCTCAACCCACGTCCATGCTTCGCTTCCGTAAGTCAGTGTCGGGATTACCACACTGTCCATGCAAGGACTTCTTCACTTCCATACTGACCACCCTATTTCTTGTTACTGCTTTTAGCGTTCCTTACAACCCTCTTCCCCTGTTGTACCCTCTCCCCCGCCTCTTCATGCAGAGCCCCATCTTTACCCTACCAACTCCCCAGAGACTTAAACGAGTTGACGATCTCCATAGCCTGACCGTTTCTGTTCACCGCACAATCTGAGCCTTCACCCCTTTCGAAGACCATAACCTGGCTCTTCCCCGTATTTACCTTCAAATTCCGTTTTTCGCACACTGTTCCAAACTCATTTACCAGACCCTGCAACTCCCATTCATTATCACTCATCAGAACTGTATCATCCGCAAACAGCAGTATAGGTAGCTTCCACTCAATTCCCTCCCTTTTCAGCGATACACCAACATCCACTGCTCTTGATAGTATTTCTTTCATAACTCCATCCATATATACAGTAAACAACCACGGGGACATCACACACCCCTGTTTCAAACCAACATTCAGGTCAAAGAACTCACTCTGCTCACTCTCCACACGTACTGCCGCCTTTGCACCCTCATACATGCTCTTCACTGCTTTCAGCCACTTGTCCTCTACTTCCGTATATTCTAAGTACTTTCCACAAACCTTCTCTATCCACTCTGTCATAGGCCTTCTCCAAGTCCATAAAGGCAACATACACCTTTTGTTTCTTCTCCAGTTACTTCTCCACAACACAATTCAGGGTAAAAATCTGATCTACACATCCTCTTCCCTTCCTAAAACCTCCCTGCTCGTCGCCTATCCATTTCTCCGTTCTCACTCTCACTCTCTCAATCACTACCCTACTGTATACCTTCCCTCCTACGCTTAGAAGACATATTCCTCGGTGGTTACCACACACTCCTCTTTCCCCTTTGCCCTTATATAGGGGGACTATTATGCCAGTCTTCCAGTCATCGGGTGCACTCCCCTTCTCCCATGCTAGTTTGCACATTTTCCTACCCATTCTATCACTATCTCACCACCATACCTCAACATTTCCCCACACACTCCATCTGTTCCTGGTGCTTTCCCCAACTTCACTCTTTTCATGGCTTCCCACACTTCTGACCTCCTGATCCCCACCTCCTCCTCCACTACTTCTCTTCTTCTCCCTCCCATACCATATCCAGCTATGTTTGCTGGCTCTTCATTCCTTTCATTTAGCAACTCACTGAAGTACTCCCTCCATCTTTCGACTCTCTCTTGCTTCTCGGCTAGCATTCTCCCATTCTTTATCTTTCACACCCTTCCTGTTTCCCTTGCTACCTTCCCTAACTTTCTTGACTTCTTTCCAGAACAGTTTCTTACTCTCCCTCCATTTTACACTCAGATTCCTTCCAAATTCCTCATCTACTCTTCTCTTACTTTCCTTCACTACTCTCTTCACCACCCTCTTACTCTCCACGTACCTCGCTCGTTTCTGTCTCTCGGAATCTTCATTCCCTCTGCTACCCAACCACTCTCTATATGCTTTCTTCTTTTCTTCCACAGCTATTCGTACCTCTTCTGTCCACCATGCTGTACCTTTCACTCCTCCCTCTTCTCCTCACTCCACACAACTCCTCACATGCTGCACAGATCTCATCCTTAAACACCTGGCTCGTCTCCTCCACTTCCTCCATAACTTCAGGTCGAACCCCTAGTCGTCTTTCCACTGCTCTCCTGTACTCCTCCCTGATTTCCTCCTCCTGCATCCTCTTCACCCTCCTCTCGCATCCCTCCCCGCTCTCCTCACCCACTTCTTTTGTACATAACCTTAGCTACCACTACATAATGATCAGACAGACCCCCAGTATACATACAGTATACATACCTATATATAATTTTTCACTAGGCCTAGTTAATTTTCGAGTTATTGATTAGATAGCATTGGTTATTTTTCCTGCTCAATATTTTCTAAGAGTGAGCTCAATGCCTAATGAGAACAGATCCAAACAGATTTTTTTTTTTTTTTTTTTTTTTTTTTTTTTTAAAAGAGACAATGAACGGAGGAAGGAAAAACACAGATAAAACAAAAAGGTCCATGTGCCTAAAGGCATCCTCCATTCATAAAATGTTTGTAACAACTGGATTTAAACATTTGTAGATTGTAAGTTTGTGGAAAGCAATTCGAGGGAAGTGAATTCCACAGAGTAGTAGCTCTGGGGATAAATGAATTCTGATAAGCAGAAGTTCTGCATTGTGGAGGAGAGAGTGTAAATTCATGGGCGCTCTCAGCTGCCCTAGTTCTACGGGGAAAGATGTGGAGAGGCGGCACAATTGAAGCAAGTTCCTCGGAACAATTGCTGTGAAAATATCTGTATAATGCAAGGGATGCAACGTTTCTTCGTATGGATAATGTAGGAAGGTCCTGTGTGATTGCAGGGTTATTGATTAATCTAATAGCTTTATTTTGAATTTTGTCCATGTTATGATGTTAAACATATATAACTCCCTCCTATACTGATTATACAGGCCTAAAAGTATTGACTGTGCATTTTCCACTATAACATCAGACAGGAATAAGCAGCAATAATAAAATATTCATATAAAATAGTAGGAGCCGAAAAATTAATGAAATAAGGCCACGAACGTAGGTCCGAAGTTCTCCTCCGTTTGTCCGAAGTTATCTCAGCTTTCTTGGCAATCATTTTCCATAAGAAATCACCGTATGTCCGAAGTTACCCATACATGTCCGAAGTTATCAACTTTTCAAGCAAACTTCGGACATCATTTAGGATAAGGATAGCTCTCTTATTATGGGGGATAATTTTAGGAGGCTTCCTGGATTACGGCGCACTATCACCATACATCACTTGACCTAGTTAAATCTCTATAATGTGTTTACACTCAGGAGCAATTGTTAAAAAAACTCGAAAAATGTCCGAAGTTACCCCATTTTACGGTACTAAAGATGCCAGACGGGCCCATCTTCGCTGGGGAGCGTGCTGCCCCTTCGAACAGTCTGCTGCACCAAATCACCACCCAAAACGAGGGGCGGCGCGCTCCTCTGTACCACTAGAAGTGTGGTGAACCCAACCTTAGATGACCTTAGGTAGGTGACCAATTGTCCATAAATAAGATAAGTTTCACTATATTGTACTGTACTACACTGTACTGTATATGGCTGTAAATTATAATAATAAAAGTAAAACAGAATCAACATTAAGAATTATACATATACTTTACCTCATGCAAATACAACTCGCTAATAGGTAGCGCCAACGAACTTGACAATAATCTTGACCCCTTAACTTCTCAAAATGAATGAAAGCAATCGAGCTGACATTTCTATAATTTGGGAAGAGCCCACCAGGAAATAGGTGTGGATATTTACAGCCAGATTGCTCTTGGCCCTTTTGAGTTATAAGTTAAGGGACCAAGATTAGTGTCAAGTTCGTTGGTGCTACCGGTACGGTACCTATACCGGTATATACCAAGTTAATCAGTGTAATAATAGGCTACTATAATCTATTCGCTGTAAGTAGGCGAAAAATCATGGCCTCTAGCCTCTGTAACTTAAAAATAACTAGAGTAATCGAGCTAATATTTCTACCATTTGGGAAGAGTAAGTTACGGAATAGGGGTGGAAATTTACAGCCAATTTGCTCTAGCCCTTTTTGAGTTACAGAGGATAGAGTTAATGATTTTTTGTCTACTTACAGCGAATAGACTATAACTTACCAATTACAGTATATGTGTGAGCAAGCCACAGGTCAGTCCGCTGGGGTCAATGGAACATCTCTCATCACCAAAGGACTCGTGAGGTTCAGTCACCATCTATAGTTTGACACTCGGTAACTTCACACGCCCACCTGTAAACAAAAAGCATTGATATCAGTAAACAACTCGGTATAATCCTGTGTAGCGGGGTAGATCTGTACTTATATCTCAATAATTTGGTCTATCTGTTGCCCGACGCCGTGATCCCCGAAGGGGTGGCCACGAACGAACCGCCCCCGTGCACCTCTGTCCCCAGTCAGTCGACGCCCCTCCCACCAACCAGCACCGCCTTCGTTCATATACTTCCTCACTCCATCCTTCCACCTCTCTTTCGGTCTACCTCTCCCTCTCTGTCCCTCCACCTCGCTCTCATACACCCTCTTAGTCATTCTCTCGCTTTCCATACGTTCCATATGGCCGAACCATCTCAAGTTATTCCTTTTCACACTTTCCAGCACATCTACCTCCACACCACACCTCCTTCTTACTTCCTCATTAGTCTGTCTATCCCTCCATGTAACTCCGCACGCACTTCTTAAGTAATTCATTTCCACTGCTCTCACTTTTGGTAATGTTACAATATATTTTTACATATTACATTCATAAATAGTTCACTAATATACTAGGTTAGGTTAGGTTAAGTTTTGGTTAGGTTAAGTCAGTGGTCAGTAACCCTTAAAGCTAGAAGAGCCATTTTTTAAAAGTTTAATAACAAAATTGTATTGTCGAAGCCGCAATATGATATTATTCAATATCCTGGTATTCACAAGCTTAGGAAAGACATGTTTCACATTTCTAAATATCATAACGAATGATGCCTATACAGTACATCTTTTCGAAGTTGAATAAACAAATCTAATGTTGCCTTGAATGTGTTATATGATGCCTTCATTTTGAAGGAAGAATTACTATTTCTGAAGCTTCTGGAGCCACAAAATTGTCCTGAAAGAGCCGCATGCGGCTCCTGAGCCGCAGGTTGCCGACCCCTGGGTTAGGTTAAAGATCTTGTTCAATGTTTCTTATTAAATAGGCATCTGAAAAACAGTTCCTTCCGCTACACAGGATCTTACCGTTTGTGTTTGTGTTTTGGCTGTTCCCAGAATGCATTCCCATCTATCTATCTATCTATTGCCTGACGCCGTGCTCCCCGAAGGGGTGGCCACGAACGAACCGCCCCCTGGGGGTAATGGAATAGAATATGCCCCACGTGCCTTCTGCGTGTCGTAAGAGGCGACTAAAGAGGTTGGGTCGGTGGGCTTGCGACCACCACCCGAAAAAAATACCTAGGCAAAGAAAAACGAACGAACAGCATTCCCATTTACCCCATTAATTTTAGGGTTTGCTATGCGATTTTTCTATTATTATGTTCCTTCCAACAACCAACTCTACTCCTAAAATCGATTAATGAAATTTACAAACACATGTGGCAGTCCGTGGATTCGAACCCAGGACGCTCACACCGAAAATCAACACCTTATGCATCGCACCACGAAGACAGTTAACCGGCCAGCCCCAGCAATGCGTCTGATGAGTCACCTATGTATGTAACGCCAAACCCAGCGACTTGCCTGACGCGTCACCCTTATAGCTCAGTCGTAAGGCTTAGAGTGGGTCTACCTAGAGGGCTCAGATTTGTATGGGAACTGTGTAAGTATCCCACGCACCCATGCCGATGGTTGAAAACTCTCAAAGTCAAACCGCGTGAGCGCGCAAAAACATGTTTTTTGGGGGAAATTGCCTTCAATTTTTTACTCTTGTAAAATCCGTTTTGGGGGGCTTTGTAGGACCATTTTTTGAGCTTTTTGATCGGTTTTTCGTGGTTTTTCCTTCATTCCTAACCCATTCGCTATTGTTTCTGAAAAAAAAAAAAAAAATCAAAACTGGCTGGTTCCTGGTGGTACATTTATTAACCTCTGAAGTGCGCATGGGGGTAATTGGAAACGTCCCCGTGCTGACGTATTTGAGGTGTTCCGTCACTAAAATATTCATTGTGCCATTAATAGCATTAATACTTATCCATATGCACCTATTATGGGTTGATTATAAGGTATTAACCTGAAACAACAATAAAACGAGTGAAAACAGCGTTTGGATGGTCAAAATCGGAGATATAGCCCGCGAGTTGTATAATGTATGGGTGAGGCAACCTGCTTTCCCGCCAATTTCCCCCAAGGCCACTGAGACACAGTCGATCGATACTCTCTCTCTCTCTCTTGCACTCGCTTGCCATCAGTGATGACAACACCCTGCTTGCAACTCGCTAATGTTAGCACGAAAATATACCTCAGAATAAGGGAATAACAGGGAAAATAGGTGATAACTGAAGGAGAGGAGGAAAGTGGGGAAGGAGGGGAGGTAGAGGACTGAGATTTTGCATGGCCCAGGGGCCAAACAAAAATAAAAGAATAAAAATATGTTTTTTGTTTTTTTTTCGATGTCAAAAGTTGATTTTTTTTTTCACTCTCATAAGAGTCTCCCCGCAGTCCGCCGGGGGAACTCTTAAGAGTCTCCCAGCAGTTCCCGGGTTAACCCTCCCGCCCCGGCTACGCATTACATAAATATTCCCCGAAAACCGGGTGTTTTGGCCGAAAAACGTCTAGGCTAGGCTACCGTATCATTGTTATGCTGACTGCTTCCCACATTCCCGCGCATCCCCAAGCGTAGCTGTGTTATTTACCTGTAGAATGGCATTAAGTAGAGCTCTCTAAGTCAAGTATTTACCTAATTGTATTTACCTAATTGTAGTTTACAGGAGTTGAGCTAAGCTCGTGTTGTCCCGTCTCTCAGTCTACTTTTTATCCAATTTTTTCTTGAAAATATGGATGTTCCTTGCCCCTACCACCTCCTCCTCCAGCCCATTCCATTTGTCAATACATCTATAGGGGAAGCTAAACTTCCTGATATCGTTCTTGCAGGTAGGTCTTTTTACTTTGTAGCTGTGGCCTCTAGTTATTCCTGTATCCATAATTAATATATCCTCCCTATCCAGCCTCTCCAGCCCCCGGGTACATTTGTACATCATTATCATGTCTCCCCTCTCTCTCCTCTCTTTTAGACTCGGTAGATTTAATTTGTCTAGCCTCCCTTCATATGGCAGTTCTCTGAGACTTGGAACCAATCTAGTGACTGCTCTCTGGATTCTTTCTAACTTGTGAATATGCTTCTTTAGATGCGGGGACCACACCACTGCTGCATACTCCAATCTTGGTCTAATCATACTCTTCATAATTTTCGCTACCATGGTCTCATCCAAATAGTTCAGAGCAACTTTCATATTCCCGGCCATTGCATACATTCCGCTAAAGAGCTTGTTAATATGTTTCTCTGGCGACAAATTATCTTGTATAATCAACCCTAAATCTTTTTCTTTTTCGGCCTTGCTAATTTTATTATCTCCCATCCTGTACTCCCAATTTGGTCTATTCACACTTCTTCCCGTATTTAACACATGACATTTACTTATATTAAATTTCATTTTCCACTTGGTGCTCCATTCGTATATTTTATCTAAATCCCCTTGCAGCTCCTCACAACTACTTTTATTTGTTATTTGTCTCATAATTTTTACGTCATCTGCAAACATTGACATGTAAGAGTTTATGCCTATCGGCAGGTCATTCACGTACATAAGGAACATGAGAGGTGCCAACACAGATCCCTGCGGCACACCACTCTCAACTTTCCGCCACGATGAGTAAGTTCCTCTAATGTTGGTCCTCATTTCCCTATCTGTTAAATAGCTCTCCATCCATTTCAGCAAACTCCCCCTGACACATCCTAGCGTCTCAAGCTTAGATAACAATCTCTTATGTGGTACCTTATCGAATGCTTTGGAAAGGTCTAAGTAGACGCAGTCCACCCATCCGCCTCTTTCTTGGAGTACATCTATCACCCTACTGTAATAACATAGCAAACTGGTAACACAAGATGTCCCTTCTCTGAATCCAAATTGCTTTGGGGTTATTATTTTCTTTCTCTCCAACATTTTCATCCATCTCTTCCTAATTAGCTTTTCACAAATCTTGCATACAATACTAGTAAGTGAAACTGGTCTATAGTTTAGAGGGTCCTCAGGGTTTCCATTCTTGTATATCGGAATGATATTAGCTAGTGCTTGATTTGTGATGATGATTTCATTAGAGATAACTTTATGGCCAAAACAGCCACTTTACACTACTTTTCGATACTTAACAACAACATACAGGCACACACGAACAAGCGACTCTCTCCTTCTTGTGGCCGGAGATGCGGGGCGTCGGTCCAGCCGGCTGTTGTTTACATGCGTCGGACCGACGCCTCGCACACGAAGCTCACAGGCTTTCAAGCAATGGTACAATGTTGTACCACCCGGGTTCCTGGGGGCAAAACATAATGGTACACACGTGTACCACCCGGGGTTGAAGGGTTAATAACTAGCTGGGGCTCACCGGGTTAAAGGATGGTGGACACTGCCTACGATTTATTATGCAACTTCGAATCCTGCATATCAATCTAAGCATGTACACACATTCCAACTGCAACTCACGTAGGCTATGCATATGTGAATGGAAAGAGCAATTAATGGGGCCTTAACCACTAGGGAAGTCCTCTCGATAAATTATTCCTGAACCAATATCAATTATTATGTTCGTTCCAACAAGCGGCTCGCTTGGTGTAGTGACTAGCGTCTCGGACTTCCACCCAGAAGGCTCGGGTTCGCGCCCACGCTCGGCGCATTAAAGATTTTTCACAAGCACTGAGTCGTTACCATCCCTCATGAGCAAAGGGATGGGGTAGTAGTACAGGACCCCAATGGAAATACGCCTAATCGGCCTTATTGAGCTATCCTTAGCTAGCTTAGCATGCGCTAGCTTTAAGAACTATTATTATTATTATTATTATAACCAACTCTACTCCTAAAATCGATTAATGAAATTTACAAACACATGTGGCAGTCCGTGGATTCGAACCCAGGACGCTGACACCGAAAATCAACACCTTATGCATCGCACCACGAAGACAGTTAAAGGTAGGTGGACACTGCCTACAATTTATTATGCAACTTCGAATCCTGCATATCAATCTAAGCATGTACACACATCCCAACTGCAACTTTAAGATCAGGTTTTCAGGAATGTAACCCAATCGTAAATCGAGGGAGACCTGTATCTTTATATGTAACACCATCAGTACAATGAGACCATAATTGCCCCCCATGACATAGCCTATTGTCATAATATACAGTATATTACCAGCAGGGGGCAAATAATAAAAAAAAATCTACATCAAAATAGACGCCAAGTTGATAATCTTCAAGGAAACTACATCCGCCTTATTAGAAACAATTTATTAGGGAAAATAGCGACCAATAGACTCGCCATATATTTTTCATTACGCCTATAGTCCGCATGGAGGAATTTCGTTATCGACACTTGAAAAAACCTGATTTCACAGAAAAATACACCAAAAATCTGTCAAAGATGTCAAATAGCGGGGGTGTGGGGGCGGTAGCCCCCACCCATAATACTAGCATAGGTTAGGTAAGGTTGTTAGGTTAGGCTAATGTCCTTTCAAAGGGGTATAGGCTAGTAAACACTAGGATAGCCTATACCTGGTCACTTGGTCAGAGACTCAGAGGTAAGAAGAAGAGTCCTGCTGTAGTCTCCTTGAATGCTACCGCGAAGTTAACCGCGGCGATTGCCCTATGTAAACATGAGGACCGTAGGCTATGGCTCGCTACGGCTACGCCCATAATCTACATCCATCCCGACTATTTTACTTATTTGCCCCCTGCTGGCAATATATATGATGATGACTAGCCTAAGTTATGGGGGGGTGAAGTCCGGGGACCGGGGGGCTCCTTCAGGACCTTCAACGGTTCAACCTAGGCTATTAATGTATCCCACAGAAATCAAAATAGGCTAGATGGGATGGGATTCATGGGAACGTAGGCCAGAAAATATCAAGGAAACTGGCCAACTTTTATTTCGTGATTTTTTGTTTTTTGTTTTAGCTAGGCCCTAGTTTTCATTATTAGGCTATACAGTGGTTGTCATTAATTAGAATCTCCGGTAAAAACGTTTTCCCCATTAGGCTATCCAAAAATCTTAAGATAGGCCTACGGCCCCCGATAGTGGGGAGGGCTATGAAGTACAGGGAAATTGAGGGGTAAAAGACCATTAGACGAAAATAAGGGGTAATATTAGCCTAACCTGTCCTTAGGCCTACCTAACCTAACCTAGTATAGCCTAGGCCTATTAGGTGGGGGCTACCGCCCCCACAGTCCACACCCCCGCTGGTTTGGTATTTAATTAATAAAAGGTTGACGGTCGCCAACAAAAATTTGGGTACAATTTTAGTTACTGGACACCTATTTGACAGGTACCGCCAAGTTGCCAACGATTTAATACATATTTGTTTTCGGTTTCCACGCATCCAACACCAAGCTACACCCTTTTCTGGTGTACGAAACACTAAAAAAGCAATGGGGACACTTTAATAATGATAATATGAGACGAAATATAAAGACAACTCGATTGCGTCACTGCGTTCGTGGAAGTAGCGTCGCTTTGTTTACTTTATGCTCGGAGTGACTTCCTGGTCCCGCCTTGGCGGTCGACTTAAAATGGCTAAGCTTGTTGGGTCAATTTTTTGATAAAAACTTGCGTTATAGGGCGTGGGATACAGGACAGGGTTGAGCCGTTGAGGGGGCCTCTGCCCCCCCTCACCCCCCTGTGAATTATAATAATCGTCATCTATGTGGCCAGCAGGGGGCAAGTAAAACAGCTGGCCGTCACCTCGAGCGTCCTGGGTAAACAAACCGCGACGATCCGAAGCGACGACGGACTCCCCACCCCGCCGCCGATTTTCGGCCCAAACGCCTCGTTTTATTCTCGTCGAAAACCATATTTAAAAAGTTATTAGCCTAGGCTATATCGTTTTCAATAGCCTACTATTACCGGACCAGAAAAAGGTGTAGCTTGGTGTTGGATGCGTGGAAACCGAAAACAAAATATGTATTAAATCCTCGGTGGTACCTGTCAAATAGGTGTCCAGTAACTAAAATCGTACCAAAATTTGAATGAAGTCTAGCCTTAGCCTAGGCCTACGGTATTTAGCCTAGGCTACTCCGCAATCTTCAGCTTTGGCTGTGGATAACAGGAGGTAGGCTAAATATTATCTTTTTCAAAGTAGCCTAGGCCTAATTGAAAACGTTTTTTCCGGAGATTCTAGTTAGCCTAATGACAACCACTGTATAGGCCTAATGATGAAAACTAGGCCTAGCTAGGCTAAAACAAAAATCACGAAATAAAAGTTGGCCAGTTTCCTTGATAAATAGGCCTACCCGTAGGCCTAGGCCTAGGCTTATTCCTTGCAAAAACGTTAAGTTCAATCACTCTCAGAGGTGGGGCTAAGCTCCCCCTCACCCATCTTGTTTCCCACGTTGGAACCAACCATGGCCTATTGACCATTGAGTATAACTAAATAAGTTGGTCACCAATTATTTTGCAATATTTGAACACACATATGGATTTTATATGCTCTAAACATAATATGAAAATGTGTTTTAAGCCTCGGCAAAACTTAATAAAAATATATGGTACTAAAATGGAATTTTGTCGAAACATGGTTGTCAATACCTTCATATAGACGGCACCGATTCGTACACACGCTATTTTCACCTGTCTCCCGAGGTCTGTCCACCAGCTTTTTAGTCCACTCCACCTGCCCATCTCTGTCGATAGGTTGGGTTGTTTGGTTAGGTTAATATACTAGGTTCAGAAACAAGTTTCGTAGTTGCGGTAGTATTTACGGTATCTGGACACTTCGAGCGAAGGCGCATTTAAGATAGGTTAAGTTAAGTTAAGTTAGGTTAATTAGGTTAGATTGTGCATCCGCTCGATCAGGAATTCGCTCGAAGTGACTCGCATTCACAGATACGGCCGAATACCAGTAGGCTACTAAATGGGCGCCGGCCCAACCGCCATGTTGTATCCAACGTAGGCCTAGTAGGTAGCCTACTACGGACACATTGTAGGCGTTAGGTGTGGATTAGGCTTGTATCCAATGTACTAGGTCTATGTTACTGGATATTTATGATTTAAATAAGTGCTACGTTTTCGATAAATCTGGTTATATGGCTTTGCAATTAGGGAAATCATGAGCCGATTTCCGACATTTAGTTAGTCTTCGATTCTCAAAATACGATCCAAGTTTTGCCAAAAATTGGCTCGGGTTTTCCAAAATTATGCTTTTTGGGGTTTGCAATTTAGGGAAACGAGCCAAAATTCTAAATTAGGTTACTGTAATTTGTTTAGGCCTACTCTTAAAATTCGCAAAATCCGAGCCAAGTTTTGCCAAAACTTGACTCGGGTTTTCCAATATTCGGGTTTTATGGCTTTGCAATTTCGGGAAACCTGAGCCAAATTTCTAAATGAGGTTACTGTCATTTTGTTGTCTACAAACTCTCAAAATCCGAGCCAGCTTTGGCCAAAACTTGGCTCGGATTTTCGAAATATTGGGTTTTAGGCCTTAGAAATACCTTAAAACCCGAGCCAAGTTTTGCTAAAATACGTTTTAATCGCCGTTTTACGCATTTAACCCCTCATTTTCCCTGTACTTCATAGCCCTCCCCACTATCGGGCGGCGTGTCTTAAGATCGTTGTATAATGGGGAAAACGGTTTCGCCGAGGGTTGTAATTATTGCCAAACACTATATATTGATGAAAACTAACAGGGAAAAATAAAAAAATCCATGGGAAAATTGGTGACCATCTTATTTAGTTTTTCCGACCATTGGCCTAACCATGAAAATGATTAGGCTAGGCCTTATTTTTCAAAATCTGGAAGAAAAGAACATGAAAAATAGGGTGCAAGCCTTACCAGGTTAGCCTAACCAAATTATCATTACTTTCACCTACACAAGTTGACGATTCCTACAATAGGCCTAGGCCTAGGCCTAATTCTAAGTTGGTCCCCATTCTTTACCTTGCCACATAGCACCAACCAACGACATGGTTGATAAAACTTAGATGAGAAGGAAATTACCTCTTCAGTCCTTGGTATAAATTTAAATCTTTCAGTTCAGTACTTCTTCTTCTTCTTATTGTTTAAATGTGCAGTTTGCTTGGAGGGTTGTCTCCAGATTACTGCACAAGCGTTTAGATGGGCCAGAATAAGAATAGAAGGGGAAAATCATAGGCTAGAATGAGGAATGAGGAATGAAAAACTACTCAAAATTAGGGTTCAATGTTATTTTAATACCACAAATTTTTGTGATATATTTGAATATAAATATTAAATCTATATGCTCTAAAGATCATAAGAAAATTTGTTTTAACCCTCGGCAAAACCGAATAAAAAAGTAGGCCTATGGTACTAAAAAAAAAAAAATCGTAACAAGGTTGTCAATACGGTACTTACAGTTATCGATAGCTCTAAAGATGGTCAATATACAGGAGGCGCTACAATATAGGTAGCAAAATTCTAATGGTAGTTTTGGGTTCCTATCATCATATGCTTCATTTCTATATACTTTTTATCCCCGGAAAAAAAAAATCTTGGGATTTTTCATTTATTTTCTTGGAATTTTTTGTTTTGGTCATTAAGTTTTTAACCTAACCAAAAAACCTAACCTAACCTAATAGCCCCCAAATACATTTAGGTTAGGTTAGGTTAGGTTTTTTGGTTAGGTTAATACAAAAAATAAAAACAAAATCCAAGAAAAAAATAAAAAAACCCAAGATTTTTTGTTTTTTTCCCGGGGATAAAAAGTATATAGAAATGAAGCATATGATGATAGGAACCCAAAACTACCATTAGAATTTTGCTACCTATATTGTAGCGCCTCCTGTATATTGACCCTAAAGATCATATGAACATGTGTTAAACCCTCGGAAAAACCTAATATAAAAGTATGGTACTAAAATTTAATTTTCGTAACAAGGTTGTCAATCGGTACTTTCCCGTTATCATTGTACAATCAAAGCTGAAGATTGCACAGTAAACACCGTAGACTTCATCGACTTTACCTTCGTATAATAGACATCCAATTTTTTTTTTTTTATTAACTAAGGGATTAGTACTCAACCAGCGGGGGTGTGGGGGCGGCAGCCCCCACCCATAATACTAGGTTAGGTTAGGTAAGGTTGTTAGGTTAGGCTAATGTCTTTTCAAATCACTATTGGGGGGAGGGACGTGTCTCAACATCGATCAATAGGCCTAATGGGGAAAATAGGTTTTCCCGAGATTTCTAATTAATTACAAACACTATATATTGATGCAAATGAACAATTTTGTTTATAAAAAACACTCGGAAAATTCGTGGTATTAAAATAACATTTTTCCAAAATTAGTCACTGAAGCCCCCCAACCGCGTCAAGGAGAGTAGTATCAGGGGGGCAGTTCAGTTCAGTTTTTGGGCGGCAAGCTTTCTTCCATGTCTTCTTCTTTTTCTTTTGAACCCGCCCGCAGACCGCGCAGGTCCACGGGGCTGACCTTTGTATCGGTACTGGATCAGAAACGTTAGTAAGAGGGAAAGTTGAGTAGAAGGACAGTTTTCTAGACCTACCTATCACGTCCTCCCCCCTCCCTCCTACCGCTCCTACCCCCCAACCCCTTTCTCTTTCTCCATATATCTTTTCTAGTGTCCTCTTCATCATCTCCATGTCTTGCGTTTCCATATCTTGTGTTAGCCCCAGCAATGCCCCTACCCCTCTATCATCTCTCTTCTTTAATTCCTCCCACCTTAGTTCCCCAACTCTATTCCTCATATATCTCTCCAACTCGTTTCTCTCCTCTTCATATTTTGTACACTCTGCTACTCTCTGTTCTATGTCCTCGACTATTGGGTCTCCTAGTTCACATTGGTTACAGTGTGGTCCTATCCTGTTCCATCTCCTTGTTCTTTCATTTGTCTCTAGGGATCCTGTCCGCTTGCTTTAAACAGCAATTTAGATCCCCATCCCCAATGGAAATACAATTTTAATTAAGGACCCCAATGGAAATACGCCTAACGGCCTTATTGGGCTATCCTTAGTTGGAATTATGCAAGGCTGGTACATGTCATATTTGTAACAAACTATGTGGTACTAACTCTGTAAATTGCTAACTGAATAAATATTATTGTTATTATTATTATTATTATTATCCCCCATCATAGAAAAGTTCTCTAGCTGGTTTATCCTTCTCTCTGTAATACGACAGTGTGGCTTTGTTTTCTACCCCTTCCCTCCACTTCCTTCTTCCCTCCTCTTTTATTCCTTTCTCTATCTCTCTGATACATCCTCTCCCATTTTCCAATATTACCCAATCATCCCTCCCATTTCGTTTTCTAAATTCCCCTCCCACATGGTCCTGTATTATATTTATCCTTTCCAGCCTTCTTTTACATTCCCTGTTCCATATACTTCCCTCGCTCGCCCATCTGTATACCTTCTTTGGCCACCTATTTTCCTCCATCCCCTCTAGCCTCACTTTGTACTTTCCTTTAGCTTTCCCTATCCTTTCTTCAAACGTACTCCACCCCATTTCTCCTCTGATTGCTTCCTGTGCTACGTATTTATTTGCCCCTAATCCCTTATGTGGCGCCCTGCGGTTCTTCTGGGAAATAACCTTTTGAACGGCACCCCCTATTGGCATTGATGATTGTCTTGATGGTGTAATGGTTAGAAATTAGAGTGTTTACAAATCTGGTGAGTTTCTGCTAGATCGCGGTCGGACGTCCCAGGTGCCCGGCGCAATCTGTGACTTTATTTGGGGGAACCTCAGTCGGTCAAGGTGATTGTCTGCCGCGTCGGTGGTTCAGCGGCCTCTCCTCCCGGCTTCATCCCCTTCCACCATGCTACCCTGCTTTGCCTTCGTCATCCTCTGATCATTCGACTGTGCCGGCTTAACTCTATGCCATCTTGACTCATTTTTCTCCATGGTTGGTGGGGGTCGGTGCTTCCCTGGACCTGTGACAATTAAGTGGCTTGCCCTTTGAAGGGACTCGGCACAGTGGTCGGCTCTGGTATCGGCAAATCCTCGGCTTTCTTCAGGGTTCCATAGTGGGACCTTGCAGTTTCTCTCCCCTCACGCTCAGCTAAGAGACCAAGACCTGCGGATGATCCGTCCGTTTCTCAGCAATGAAGATCAAGGTCCCGGTCATCTCTTAGGCACTTAACCTAAGAAGTGCGCATGGGGGGTATAAGACACCACACTCCTGTGCTGACGTATTTGAGCTGTTCCCATCACTAACATCGTTATTTTACCATATATAGCATTAATACTTATCCACCGCTGCCGCCGCCAACACCGTGAACGACCGCAGCAGTGCAAGTACTAGTACTGAGCTGGATACACAGGCATAGTTTGCCTTTTTCCAGAGGATCTACTGTATGAAACTGTAAGAAATATGCGCCTATTATAGGTTGATTATAAAGGTAATAACCTGTTACATCAATAAAACAAGTGGAAACAGTGTTTGGATGGTCAAAATCGGCGATACAGGCCGGGAGTTACATAATGTATGGCTGAGGCAACCCTCCTCCCCTCCTCACCTCCCCTTGTCTGAAGAGACACTGTTACGCAATAGTCTCTCTCGCTCTTTCCCACGCTTGGTAACAGTGATGACAACGCCCTGCTACCAACTCGCTAATGTTAGCACGAAAATAGACCACAGAATAAGGGAATAACAGGGAAAATAGGTGATAACTGAAGGAGGGGAGGAAAGTGGGGAAGGAGGGGAGGTGGAGGAGTGATATTTGGCATGGCCCAGGGGCAAAAAGAAAAAAAAAAAAAAAATTGGGGTGTTTTAAATGGATTTTTTTTTTTCCCTTACTCTTAAGAGTCTTCCCGCAGTCCGCCGGGGGAACTCTTAAGAGTCTCCCCGTAGTTCCCGGGTTAATAGTCTTTCTCTCCGGTGCCGACTCAGGCGGTTAAGAAGAAAATTGAAGAAAGACCCACTCACGTCATCACAGCCGTGCGAAGTCTAAGGAGAAGGAGCGCCCGGAAAAACATCAATTGCCGGTGAAGAAGATTCACTCGAAATCTGGAGGTTCCAGGTATAAGACTGAGCATCAGCAATTTTCTCCCCCTCGCCAAGGTACTTCTACTCCTGATCGCAGTGTAGCCAGTCAATCAGCTTCCCCGAGAGTGGTCCATGTGTCCCCCTCAATTAGGAAGAGGCCATTTACAATCCCCTGCCGGGCGTCAACTCAGGAATCGCCTGTTCGCCATCATGTGTTACAGGAAGATCTTAGCAGTATCACAACTGTCGTTGAAGATGTACAACAGACGTCCGTCTTGGAATACTGTACTCCAACCAACCTGAGCCGCTCTTCTCCCATGGAATATTCACCTATACCAAACCTTGGATTGACGACGACCACTTTCCCCAAGGGACAGAGTCTCTGGTCAGTGACACAGCCACCCAGTCTGAGAAGGTCCACTCTGAGGCCTCTTTTGACCCCTCAGCCCCGCTGCCGGGTGTCACTCTGCTTCTTGAACGAATAACGGAGGTAGTGGAGAAGCTTCCGTCTGGCCAACGGCAGGCTCCTTCATCAGAAGGAGAAACGCAGGACTCAGTTCCCTCTAGTCCGCTGTCAACTACTGGTCATCAAGGTGGGGGTTTTGTGATGAGTGAACAATTACAGGGTTGGGTAGAATGACTTCAGAGTATAAACGAGGGTGGATGAGACTCGTTAGCCTTGGTCGGCAACCCATCTAGGGGAGAAAACCTTATACAAATCTGGGTGGATGGGACTCGTCAGCCTTGGTCGGCAACCTGTCTAGGGGAGTAAACCTGATACAATTCCGTACTGCTTATCTAAGTGTAAGGCAGGTTAGTGGATGAACTAGTCACTAGCCAAACACCACTGTAGAAAAATAGTGCTAACAAGATAAATAGAGGGCCTCGGAGTCAGACGGATCCTAAATTGAGTGGTCAATCCTGTAGGTCCTTCAGTAAACTGGTTCGGGTTGTCCCTCTTACAGGGAATAGGTCCGCTTGGGGGTCTTCTGTGTATGGTCACCCTCATTAACCTCTGAAGTGCGCATGGGGGTAATTAGACACCTCTGCCGGTGTGCAGGTATTTGAGTTGTTTCCATCACTAAAATATTCATTTTACCATAAATAGCATTAATACTTATCCATATGCGCCTATTATAGGTTGATTATAAAGGTATTAACCTGTTACAACAATAAAACAAGTGAAAACAGCGTTTGGATGGTCAAAATCGGCGATACAGGGCGGGAGTTACATAATGTATGGGTGAGACAACCTCCTTTCCCGCCAATTTCCCCCAAGGCTGGAGAGACACTGTCGATCAATACTCTCTCTCTCTCTCTTGCACTCGTTTGCTAACAGTGATGACAATGCCCTGCTTGCAACTCGCTAATGTTAGCACGAAAATATACCTCAGAATAAGGGAATAACAGGGAAAATAGGTGATAACTGAAGGAGGGGAGCAAAGTGGGGAAGGAGGGGAGGTAGAGGAGTGATATTTTGCATGGCCCAGGGGCAAAAAATAAAAAAAATATAAAAAATTAAAAATATATATTTTTTTTCGATGTTTAAAGTTGATTTTTTTTTTCTCTGACTCTTAAGAGTCTTCCCGCAGTCCGCCGGGGGAACTCTTAAGAGTCTTCCCGCAGTTCCCGGGTTAAGGGCAGTAAGGCATCCAGCAATAGATAGATAGATAGATAAATGAGGAACGGAAAGCCAAGGTTTTCACTCTCTCGGCACCGGCGGTGCAACCTCTGGGCCAAGTACAGGTTCTTTCGCAAGTCATTCCTCCTCCTCCCCCCATTGTCACTATAGTGCAACTACAGTCGCTTCGGTCACGCCAGCTTTGCTGCCGTCCAAAATTAATATTTTGTCGGACCTTATTCCCCCTCCCCTTGAGAAAGCTCCTTTTATTAAAAAAGGCCCTATGCCACTTCTGTGTGGTCAGTAGTAAAGCCTATTCGCCCAGAGGTCGCACAGCCTACAGTACAGTACAGTACAGTACAGTACAGCGTACAGTAGGTGAGATTCCTGTGCCAGACCATTAACATTGATCTATTGAGGTGAGTGAGGCCAAGAAATTGAGGGCCAAGAATCAAGCCAGTGATATATTAGACGTTTATTAAAAGAATGCAAGGACGAATCAAGTTACCCATTAACTCATCTATTTAATAATTCACTAGATTTAGTCATAGTTCCTGATTCATGGAAGCTTTCAAATATAATTCCGATATTTCAAAAAGGTGATAAATCCATAGCATCAAATTACCATCCCATTAGTCTCCCATCAATTATAGGGAAATTGCTAATATCAAATATTGCCAGGAAAATTAGAAATCACTTAGACATTTTCAAGTTAATTAAACCCTCTCAACATGGATTCACTCCAGGACGATCCTGCCTAACAAATTTACTCAGTTTTTTCTCTGAGGTATATAAAGCGGTAGATAACGACTAGTCATATGATATAGTTTACTTAGACTTCAGTAAGGCCTTTGATAAAGTTCCATATGAAAGGCTGTTAAGGAAGATAGAAAAGGACATGGTATGGGGGGGATGCTACTCAAGTGGATTAGGTCATGGCTGATTGGTAGGAAGCAGAGCGTTAGTATCAATGGTGTAAAATCGGACTGGGGATTAGTTACAAGCCATGGTGTCCCCCAAGGGTCGATTTTTGGGCCCCTTCTGTTCATTATCTACATACATTATTTTGACTCAGGCATAAAGAGCAGGATCAGTAAATTTGCTGATGATACTAAAATGGGTAGGATAATAGAGTCGGCTAGCGACAGGGAATGTCTTCAAAAGGATCTCGATCATTTGCACTAGTGGTCCATAAATTGGCAGATGAGTTTTAATGTAGACGAATGTAAGGTATTAAAGATTGGAAATCGTAATTTAGAAGCGAAATACAAACTAGACGATGAAGAATTGGATAACTCAGAGTGTGCGAAGGATCTGGGGGTGCTTGTTAGTAATGATCTGAAACCCAGAAAACAACGTCTAAGTGTTAGAAACAGGATAAATAGAGTTCTAGGATTCAAATCTAGGAGTGTTTAGTAACAGGACTGCTGAAGTTTTGTTAACCCCTTCCGTACCGGCGACGTCTTTTGTATTAGATTTCATGAAGCTACATATAGACAATTTTATGAAGCTTAGGAGGGATAGCCTATATGGTAGCTAAAGGGATTAATTGAGATAGTCTATAGTCCTTTCATGGGTAGTCGTCCTTCCTAAGCTTATTAATATCATTTAACGTTGCCAAAATATAATGAAAAGTACATCACCGGTAGTGAAAGGGTATAAGCTATACTTATCATTAGTAAGATCCCATTTAGACTATGCTGTCCAATTTTGGTGCCCTTATTACAGAATGGATATCGACCCTTTAGAGGCAGTCCAAAGAAGAATGACGAAAATAATACATAACATATTATAAACTGATCGTATGAGGAAAGGTTGAAAGCCTTAGGCTTGCACTCACTAGAAAGACGAATATGTAGGGGAGACATATGACAGAGGAATTTAAATAGATAAAAGGTATAAATAAGGGCGATATATATAAGGTATTAAAGCTAAAGAACGGTGATATAACCCGCTCAAATGGTTTCAAGTTAGATAAGTTTAGATTTAGGAAAGATATAGGAAGATATGGGAATAGAGTTGTTAACATGGGTGTAATGCCCTCGAAAATATCCCGCAACCCCAATAATGTACTACCCGAGTTGACGTCAGGTATAGTGTAAAATAGTCGTGGATGGTAAGTCCAATAAACTCATCACGTGAATCACCACGAGACTATCACCCTGGTTCTTACAAATCGGACTAAGGTTACTATACTTTTAGTACGTCCGTGGTAGTACAGTGGGTTAGCGTGCGGGCCTGGTGGTGATGGCCATGGTCACTAACCAGGGTTCGAACCCCACCCAAGGCATCTCAAAACCTGTGGGTTTTTAGGAGGGTTAAACTCCCTTCAGAGGTTCGAGCCCCGCGCCAGGTACCAGGAAAGGTTGATCCTAAAGTGGGCCTGGGGAGTTTTATTGGACTTACCATCCAAACTATTTTACACTATACCTGACGTCAACTCGGGTAGTACATTATTGGGGTTGCGGGATATTTTCGAGGGCATTACAATGTGGAATGGACTGCCCAGAGCAGTGATTAGCTCAGAATCAGTTGAAAGCTTTAAGCGTAAGTTGGATTCCCATATGGATGATATGGTCTGGGTGTGAATGGGAGCTGCCTCGTGTGGGCCGCATGGCCTTGTGCAGTTTCCCGCGATCTTATGTTCTTATATTATAATTAAGGCTATTCCTAATTTATATAATCCTAATTATGGAAGTAAGCTATATCTCGGAAGCGATTTTATGAATATAATTGTCTTTACATCAACTAAAAAACTATATATACTATTTATTGAAAAGCTAGTTAGGCCTATAGCCTATACTCAGAAATAATTCCAGAGAGTTATAATTGCATAGAGACAAACATATTCGGTCCACCAATTCTTATGAGTGGGCTAGAGACTACGTTATCCGAGTTTACCTCTATATAGGCTACAGTAGCCTAGGCTATATACGGGAGAACATCCGAAATAGATGGTCAGCCCATTCAAAATTTCCATAGATTGCAGTTGGTCTGCAATCTATGCATTACTAATCCCATCCAATGTGTTAATACAATTATTAATTTCTAATTTAATAAAGAATAATTTGTTTCGTATATAGCAGAAACTATGATTATATGCAAGTATTATTGTTATACCAAAGACACAGAGTTGATATACATATATTTACATTTAAGATTTGTTTTTCAATTCAAATAAATATTTATTTATATGCTTCAACACGCCACCTAGATTCTGTATGTAAAATATTATATTTTTGTCTGTCTTGGTCAGGTGAAGGTATTGAGGGATAAACCTTTACAACGGCACCTCGTAGCTACTTTCTACTTTTCCTTTTTTTTATTTTATTTTTACATAATTTAATAATAATGGAAGCAGAGGGTTACATGAGATAGTCTTTATCCTTTCAACTAACTCCCACAGATCCCTCCTAAACTGCTTTAAATCTTCTAGTCATAGTTAGAATTAACTGTCAAACTGTATCATAATCTTCAAAAGGTCAAATGTAGGCTATGTAAATATTTGTTTACCATTAAATAAACAAGAGCAAAAAATCTTCCATGTTTATTCAACATAATGTTCTGTATTTCTTCTTAACACTATCAATATAGCTAATGCTTTAATATTTAGTTATACATAGAAGTGATAGATTGCACTTCTTCAGTATATATATATATATTATGTTAATAATTTTCGACGGATTAACCCTCTCAGGCTGCAATGACTATTTCATTTAAATTTTCTGGCTATAAGTTGACGATTTTATTCAGATTTGGAAGTCAAAGGGCTATAGAAATGGTCTTTGCACTTTTAAATCCCACAGATCCTTCCTAAGCTGTATAAACGCGTCAAAGTATAGCCAGAATAAACTGTGAAAATGCGTCAAGAGCCTGAAGGGGTTAATTACAGTATATGCTTCCCGATGACACTCATCAGTGTCTTCGTAAATTTTTTTGTTTTGTTTTGTTTTTTTGTTTTGTAGTTGGACATTTTGCCAAAATATTTTTTATAATGCCAATTAGTTTGCCACTGGTGATATTTTGTATATATAATAAACCTAGTCACCATTAAGGAGGGATGGTCTGTTTTATGGACCCCCTTCTCCCTCATGTTTAGCCCCAATAATTTTCAGATTGTATGACGTATACGTCCGGCTCATTATTTTGGCGATTTTAAGACCTTTCACCCCATTAACCAACTAAGTTAATTAACTTTTAACTTAGCTAGTTAATTTTGTAAAACGAATTAACTTAAAACATACTTGAAATACCTTTCAAATTGATCGGGTAACTTCAATTAATTTCCGATTAATTTACCTCTATTTCATATTTCCTACTGTGTGTGATGGGAGTATGGGAGAACTGAGCAATTAGACCTTTGTCCCTATTTCCGTTGTCTGTCTCTTGTGGTGGATAAAAGAGAGAGAGAGAGAGAGAGAGAGAGCGACAACTTACACAACCTGTTAATACACCTTCCACCCGCTTGACCCAGAGACCCTATAGTGACAGAGAGCAGACAACCTTCCTACGCCATAAATTATATATATATATACACTCTCTCTCTCTCTCTCTCTTTCTCTCTTTGTATATTAATAAAAAATTTAGTTTTCTCGCTAGACCTTCATCGAGCTTAATTAACACTCCCGTAGACCCTCTTTCAAGATAAATTTGTAAATTTTTCGGTAGAAAAATGTACCGGCCGAAGGCAGATTCCTTCTATAATTACAGGCTCGCTATCGCTCGCCAGGAAACAAATCGACACCTAAATGGCACGAAAGGTCTTAATATTGACAATGAAATGAGGCGAAATGTCTCAAAATCGCCAAAATAACGGAACGAACGTCTTAATATCTCAAACCTAATATGCTAAACATGAGGGAGAAGGGGGTCCGGAAAAAGCGACTACTCCCCCTTAAGCGGGTGGTTGTGTAAGTTGTGCGTCTCAGGGGGAGATGGGTCGTTTTTCTGTGCCCCCCCCCCCCCCCCCCTCCCTGCCTCCTCATGTTTAGCCCCATTAGTTTTCAGATTCTGAGACATTCGAACCATTATTTTGGCGATTTTACGACTTTTCGCCACATTTCTGTGTCAATATCAAGACCTTTCGTGTCATATGTGTCTATTTGTTCCTGGCGAGCGATAGCGAGCCTGTAATTTAAGAGGAAATTTTTCTATTGAAAAATGTACAAATATATCTTGAAGGAGGGTCGGGGGGTTTAAGCTTGATGGAGGTGAAACTAAAACAAAGATAATAAACAGATACATAAACAAAGATAATAAACAGATACAGAAACAAAGATAATACACAGATACATAAACAAAGATAATAAACAGATACATAAACAAAGATAATACACAGATACATAAACAAAGATAATAACAGATACAGAAACAAAGATAATAAACAGATACATAAACAAAGATAATAAACAGATACATAAACAGAGATATTAAACAGATACATAAACAAAGATAATAAACAGATACATAAACAAAGATAATAAACAGATACATAAACAAAGATAATAAACAGATACATAAACAAAGATAATAAACAGATACATAAACAAAGATAATAAACAGATACATAAACAAAGATAATAAACAGATACATAAACAAAGATAATAAACAGATACATAAACAAAGATAATACACAGATACATAAACAAAGATAATAAACAGATACATAAACAAAGATAATAAACAGATACATAAACAATGATAATAAACAGATACATAAACAAAGATAATAAACAGATACATAAACAAAGATAATAAACAGATACATAAACAAAGATAATAAACAGATACATAAACAGATACATAAACAAAGATAATAAACAGATACATAAACAAAGATAATAAACAGATACATAAACAAAGATAATAAACAGATACATAAACAAAGATAATAAACAGATACATAAACAAAGATAATAAACAGATACATAAACAAAGATAATAAACAGATACATAAACAAAGATATTAAACAGATACATAAACAAAGATATTAAACAGATACATAAATGAGTCAATAAATATACGCCCTCCCCCTTTAAGGGGAGATTTCCACCTGGAGGATTTTTTTCTGAACCTCTTTCTCCCTCATGTTTAGCCCCATTGCTTGTGAGATTTAAAGACGCTTGCCCGATTAGTTTGGTGATTTTAAGAACCCTCGCCCCATTTCTGTCAATTTTAAGACCATTCGTGCCATTTAGGTGTCGATTTTTTCCTGGCGAGCGATAGCGAGCCTGTAATTTAAGGGGCATCGGCCTTCGGCCGGGACATTTTTCTGCCGAAAAATGTACAAATTTATCTTGAAAGGGGGTCAAGGGGGAGTAATTTTAAGCTTGATGGAAGTCTAGGGAATCAACTAAAAACCTCCCCTTAACGTGTTATGTCAGTTGTCTTAGCAGAGGCCTTATAAGTGACAACCTTTACCAATAGGTTATATATATGTGTTGCCTGTCTCTACGTCTTTTACCTGCGTCACTGTTTCTTGGATAGGACTAGAGGTACAGTTGAGTAGATCAATAAAGAATATTAGAAAGATAAATGCTTAAGAATTCTAAAAAACATTAGAGATGCAAGAAATGAGAGCAATATACTGCATATATATATATATATATATATATATATATAACATTTCTATGTGAGTGAGGGAGACAATAGGCAGAACTGTCTGTAGCGAGTGCCTCCCCCATAGATGGAAGGGTGACAGGGCCAAAATCAAGGGACGTTCGAGCCAAAATGCCTGGACACACAGAGTTTGAAGCAATTTAAGACATAGGAGGAGGGAAAGACTAATTCTGGGAGAGAGTTCCAAAGAGACCTCACGGTATTTAGTTGCTGTAACACTGGCCCTTAACCATCGACGTCACGAAAAGGAGAGAATTAGCAAAACGACTGCTTTGTTCACATCAGCTCCCTCGCACAATTGACCACTTGCCAGTTTCGTTTTATAAGGAAGTTGGAGCTGTAGCCATCGATATTTAGCAGAATTACCAACTAAAATGTAGTTGTAGTGCATTGATACAGTACATGAAACCTAATTAAACATACTCTTTAGCCACTAGAAACTGACATTATCATTATTTATATTTATTATCGATGTCTACAGCTCCAACTTCCTTATAGCCTGAAACTCGCAAGTGGTCAAATTCAATGGTTCAGGGCCAGTGTTACCGCAACTAAATCGCGTGAGGCCTGAGATTTCTCCCTCAGGGGGGTACCTTTCTTTTGTGAGTGAGTGTACCGGCGACGTCATTTCAATTTCATTCTAGCTATATTTCGACCATTTTATTCCGCTTAGGAAGGACGTCTACCCATTAAATGGCTACAAACTATCCCAATTAATCCTTTTAGCTACTACATGTCCTTCCTAAGCTTCATAAAATTGTCTAAATATAGCTAGAATAAAACTTGAAAAGGCGTACGTCGCCGGTACACGTTAAATACCGTGAGGCCTTTCATCTCTCCCTTGGGGGGGGGGGGGGGCCTTCTTTTTTTAGTGAAGCCGGTATCACACGAGAGCTTTTATAGTCAACATTCGATGACCAAACATTTTCTGGCAACATTTCTGGAATATTTTGCACTGGTAACGGAAACTAGACGGATGAGAGATGAATTTAAGCACAAGAAATATTATAAATGTGGACGTCTTAAGCTGCCAGACCAGGATAAATGTTGAGGGAAAAAGTGCTTGTGTGATACCGGCTTGAGTGTACTACATAATAGGTTATGAAGAGCTCATTGGAATGCTACGAATAAGCTAAGCGGGGATCCGTCTTCAAGGGTTTCCACCTTCAAGTGCTCGATGTTCTTGTGGGGCTCCTCCGATGTTTGTTTGACATATAATAGGTTGTCTCTGAGAATGTGCTAGGGCTTCAGGGGGTGTTTTAAGTTCCATGGGGGGGGGGGGAGAGAGAGAGAGAGAGAGAGATGTGTACAATTTAAGGGGAGACTGACCGTTTGTTTGGTCTATTAATTAATTTATTCATATATTTGTTTAGTTACCTCCCTAGATCACCATCAATCTTAGAAAAACACCCCCTAGACCCCCCCTTCAAGAAAAATATGTACATTTTTCTGTAGAAAAATTTCCCGGCCAAAGGCCGGTTCCTCTTAAAATTGCAGGCTCGCTTTCGCTCGCCAGGAAATAATCGACACCTAAATGGCACAAAAGGTCTTAAAATTGACAACGAAATGGGGCAAAAGGTGTTAAAATCGCCAAACTAATGGGCCAATCTCAAAACAAATAACATGATCTTGAGGGAGGAGGAAGACTCGAAAAACGGTCTGCCTCCCCGGTAGAAAATATGTCCCTCCTAAAGCCGGTATCACACGAGCGATTTTTCGCTCAACATTTATCCTCAACACTGGTCTGGCAGCTTATGAGGTCAACATATATAATATTTTGGTTGCCTAAATTCATCCATCATCAGTCTAGTTTCCGATACCAGTGCTAAATATTCCAGAAATGTTGCCAGGATAATGTTGATCATTGAATGTTGACTATAAAAGCTCTCGTGTGATACCGGCTTAAATTACAAGCTCTCTATCGTTATTGCCTATAGTGTAACTCCTATCGCTGAAGATGGTTGAAGACGTAACGTTTGTAGGGGTGATAGGGTCTGATTGGGGAGGTTGTAGGGTGTAGGAGTGGTGGTGGAGGGGTCTGGGGTGGTAGTAGGGTAGAGGATCAGGTGGGGATGGCGATAGAGGGGTCTAGTGGGGGTGATGGTGGTGGAGGGGTCTGGTAGGGGTGGTGGAGGGGTCTGGTGGGTGTAGTGGGGGATCTTAAGTTGGTAGTATAGTAGTAGGGGTAGAGGATCAGGTGTGGAGGGGGGGGGGGGGGGATATGTGTTATTAATAGCAGGGGGGTACAAAAACCAGCCAGCCATACAGTATATAAGATGATAGATCCACCACTCTCACCATATATACCAGTCTGCTCTCTCGTCGACACCTCTATACCACCACAACACCCAGCCTCCCTGAACGACTCTCAGGGATCGCCTTTCTAAGCGTTACACCTTCTGACCACTCGAACGCAGAAGTGTTTAGATTTTTGTTCTCGAACGAACTTCACCCAGAGGTAACTATCACTAATTTGCACTATCTTAATCCAAATAATTTCATGGACCTTCTTGTTTTGTCTTGGTGTTTTTATTTATTTATTTTATTTGCTTTTTATTTAGTTTTCATGTCGAACGCACTCCACCCAGAACTAATTGTTACTTTTGTATATTTTAATCAAAATAATGTCATGCCACCTTTTTGGTTTGTCTTTCTCTATTTATTGTCTCGTAAAAAAATGACTTCATCCAATGTCAAATGTAGATAGCGCAGTTTTTTGTCTTCTATGTGAGTGAGGGAGACAAAAGGCAGAACTGTAATGTTAGCACCAATGTGTAGATCTTGCACATCAATTACATTTCAGACATGGTAGCTGGCACAATTTGTAAAGTTAATCCATACATACAGTGCCAGGGACGTTCTTTTTATCATATTCTGGCAACTATTAAACGATTTCATTCAGCTTAGGAAGGAGCTCTAGCAATAATAAGGCTTCAAACTATCCAAACCAACCTTTCTAACTACCACAGATCCTTCCTAAGCTGAATAATATCTTCTAAAACTAGCTAGAATATAACATAACAAACGTCGCTGGTACTCAAAGGGTTAATCTGCAGAAGGTTATTTATTCTGAATAGTAATCAAATTTAATCCAAAGGAACTAAGAGAGGTATGGATGCTGAAAAACGCTTAAACTTCACCCCATTGATCACATTTACTTGTGCGATTACTAAAAAAAAAAAAAACAAAAAAACAAAAACATAGCGCCTTGGACTTCCTTCTCCCTCATGTTTAACCCCACTAGTTTTCAGATTTTAAGACGTTCAGCCCATTATTTTGACGATTCTAAGACCTTTAACCCCATTTCCCACAGAACGAAAGGATGGCTGCTCACCTCCTCTCCAACCTCGCACCCCCTACTCCCCCATGTTTAGTCCCAATAGATTTCAGGTTTTAAGACGTTCAGCCCATTATTTTGACGATTTTAAGACGTTTAGCCCATTATTTTGACGATTTTGAGACGTTCAACCCATTATTTTGACGATTTTAAGACGTTCAGCCCATTATTTTGACGATTTTGAGACGTTCAACCCATTATTTTGACGATTCTAAGACCTTTAACCCCATTTCCCCCAGAACGAAAGGATGGCTGCCCACCTACTGTCCAGCCTCAGCACCCCCTACTCCCCCATGTTTAGCCTCATTAGTTTTCAAGTTGTATGACGTTCGGCCCATTAATTTGGCGATTTTACACCTTTTTCCCCATTTTGTTCTCAAATTTAAGACCTTTCGTGCCATTTAAGGTGTCGATTTTATTACCTTTCGTGCCATTTAGGTGTCAATTTTATTACCTTTCGTGCCATTTAGGTGTCAATTTTATTACCTTTCGTGCCATTTAGGTGTCAATTTTATTACCTTTCGTGCCATTTAGGTGTCAATTTTATTACCTTTCGTGCCATTTAGGTGTAGATTTTTTGCTGGCGAGCGACAGCGAGCCTGTAATTTTAAGAAGAACCGGCCTTTGGCCGAGAAATTTTTCTACCGAAAAATGTACAAATTTATCTTGAAGGGGGTTAATTCTATTGGGTGTAGTTTTAAGCTTGATGGGGGTCTAGGGAACAAACTAAAAACCAAAGGGGGTCTAGGGGTTGTAATACTATACTTGATGGAGGTCTAGGGAACAAACTAAAATCCTCCCCAAATTTCTCTCCCCCCAGAACGAAGAGATGGCTGCGCACCTACTTTCCAACCTCAGCGACCCTGCCTCCCCCATGGCTTACACCCAGCCCAACTTTGGGTACCCTGAAGGCATGTCTGTAGTCGACCTAGTACCCGACCACATGAAGCCCCTCATACACCCCCACTGGACCAAGTTCCCACCTGTCAACCCTATGTGGCACTATCTGCTGGGGACCGTCTATCTCTTCCTCGGGGCTATCTCCATCTCCGGTTAGTATTTTTAGATGTTTTTATTATATATATATATTAAGTAACACCCCTTTCTGCACTTAGATAAACTAATGAAAGCATATGGTCCTCCCGGGATTCGAACTCGGGACACCACACCCAGAACCATAAGCATCAAGGGACTGAAGTTGATAGCCTCTGAATTCCTATTATAACTAACTAACTCATCTATATTGTCAACAACCCTATGTGGCACTAAATCCATCTCCGGTCAGTACTTTTAGATTTATCATTTTATTAGCCTATTTAGTGTGCAGTTGGGTTTGAGTACATGATTAGATTGATATCCATGTATTCTATAAATGGATATAAAATCGTAATCATGTACTTAACCTTAAACTGTCTTGGTGGTGTAATGGTTAGTGTTTAAGATCTGTGTGTGGTAACCCAGGTTCGAATTCCGGTAGGATCACATGCTTTCATTAATTTCATTGGGAGGTGTTTGGTGTTGGGTGTTAAATGAATAATTAACTTAGATTGTAGGATATCTACATTGTCAAATATCAAGGGTTTAAAAAGGGTATGCAAAAGATATATAGTGTCACTGGGTATATGCATGAGAGATTGAGGGCTATCTCCATCTTCGGTCAGTACTTTTCTATATATTTTTGTCTCCATTGCACAGGTAACGGGATGGTACTTCTGCTTTTCATGAAGAACAAGAACCTCCGGGGCCCTGCTAACATGCTGGTGGCTAACTTGGCGTTCAGTGACTTGTGTATGATGTTGTCGCAGTTCCCCTTATTCGCCTACAACTGCTTCACGGGCGGCCAGTGGATGTTCAGCGCCTTCCTCTGTGAGCTATATGCCTGTCTGGGTAAGCAACATCGCTTTGTGATAGACAGGTGTCTAACCAGTAGACCACACTGGCTTAACCCCTACTGTACCAGAGCATTTTACAGTTTATGTATCCTGCAATACCATCCCAAACATTATTATTCCACAGCGAAACATGATGCTTCCCTCACGAAAGCTGGGGAATTGACCACTTGTGAGTTTCGGGCTATAAGGAAGTTGGAGTATTTACATCGATATTTACCAGAATTACCGGCTAAAATATGATTGCATTGCATTTATAAATACATAAAACCAAGTATAGCAATCTGTCTAACCATCACAAACCAAGTATAGCAATCTGTCTAACCATCACAAACTCGTATAATGTTTACAATTCTGCTAAAGATCGATACCTAAAGCTCCAACTTCCTTATAGACCAAAACTCGCAAGTGGTCAATAATTACCAACGTTTGGTGGGTGAGGGCAGCTGGCCGGCACTCTCGCAGTGTTGCCAGTATCTAGCAGTAGGGCCTTCAAGTCATGTTACCAGCTCTTGCTGGCTATTAAATTTTTTTTTTTTTTTGGCCCCTGCAGAGGTTAAGCCACTGTCACACAACCGCTTTCTCCGTCAATGTTCCGTTAGCAAAGTTTTCTCTCGTATTATTTCGGGACATTTTCGCACTGGTATCGGTAATTAGACTGAAGGTAGATTAAGTTTGGAAGCTGAATTTTGATAAAGTTGTAATTTTTTAAGCTTCCAGACCATAATTGCCCGTAAAAATTGCTCGAAAAAGGGCTCATGTGACTCCGGCTTTAGCAGAGACCAAGGCTAAAGTACTATACTATAGGTAGCACCAACAAACTTGACAAAAATCTTGATCCCTGACCTCTTTGTAACTCAAACTTTGTACAATAAACTGGCTGTAAATATCCACACCTATTTCCTGGTGGACTCTTCTCAAATGATAGAAACGTCAACCCAATTTCTTTAATTCATTTTGAGTTATAAGAAGTTAAGGGGTCAAGATTATTGTCAAGTTCCCTGGCGCTACCAATAGTGACGGATCACATCCGTCACTAGTATCAATGTATACTGTTTATACTGACAGATTAGGATCGGTGCTGGTGTAGGATGGGTTAAAAAGAGTGTTTGTAACTTAGCAGACAGCTCTTGTTAACCCCTTCTGTACCGGTGACGTTTTTTAAACTTAATTCTGGCTACTATTGGACGATTTTATTCCGTTTTAAAAGGGCCTCCAGAAATTAACAGGCTTCGTACTATCTCATTTAACCCTTTTACTACCACAGATCCTTCTTAAACTGTACACAATCGACTAAATATAGCAAGAATAAAGTACACAATACGTCGCTGGTAGAGAAGGGGTTAAAGATTATACAAATTACTTATCTGTAGCTTTTTTTCTTACCAACTTCCCCTTTTTTGCCGTGCTGATAATATGTATGTGGGATTTTTCTCAAGCGGTATTGCTTGATTTAAGGATAATTAAAATTGCTTTTCTGTAGCCTTTTTTCTTACCAACTTCCCCTTTTCTGCTCCTCATTCTAGTTGCCAATCTACATATCCCTCACTATAGTCATCTCAGAGTACTGATTCTATGATATTAGCGTTATCTTGTTTTGTTGCATTCAAATCAATTTTAATTATAATACTGAGCCATCATTGCAATATAACATCTATGTGATGCCCTGTACCCGAAAATTTCGCTACCACAGAACTACCTGCGTTGACGTCTGAGATAGTGAAAGATAGTCGTTGGTGGAAAAGTCAAATAAACTCACCACATGTATCACCACGAGACTATCACCTGGTTCATTCAAGGAGAACTAACTTTCAACTAAGGTTGCTATGCTATTGTACATCCGTGGTAGTACAATGGTTTGTGCGAGAGTCTGGTAAGTCTACTGACCTGGGTTCGAAACCGCACCAGGTCCAGATATTATTGGGAGGCCTAAAGTCCCTTAAGTCTTTCCCTGGGGGTGGTTTTGGCCCTAATTGACCTTTATTCCCTGCAAATTTGTATACATAAAAAATAGTCAGAACGTAATACAATTATATAGCCGTGAATGCACAGTAATATAGCTTTCCAATGACACCAGAATCATATCTATTCGACATCTGGTTGTCTTGCAACAATCTTGCAAAGGTAGGCCAAACTTGCTAAAAATTAGCGGTTTTGAGTTGTTTTCGCTATGTGTAACGCTGCATTGATGTGGCAGACGGCTCTGAGTTACGTCAGTGCCGTCAAAATATATCAACCAACCCTTTTATCTACCACAGATCCTTCCCTAGTTACATAATATCGTCTAAATATAGCTAGAATAAAATATAACACGTACATGCCGCTGGTACTCAAAGTGTTAACACTGAGCATTTCAATCTACAAATAAACGGTACCATTATTTAACAGGATCCATCACTGGTTTGTGCTCCATCTGGTCCCTGGCGTTCATCTCGTTCGATCGTTACAACGTGATCGCCCGTGGTGTGGCCGGTGCCCCCCTCACCTCCGGCCGAGCCATGATGTTCATCCTCTTCTGCTGGACGTACTCTATCGGCTGGTCCATCCCGCCCTTCTTCGGCTGGGGGAAATTTATCCCTGAGGGTAAGTGGACACTGCCAAACATTAAGGGAGGTAGGGTTATGTGAATGAGGGAGACAAAAGGCAGAACGGCCTAATTTTTTATCTCTGTATTTTTTTAGTTTCCTCGCTAGACCTCCATCAAGCTTAAAAAAACACCCCCAAGATCCCGCCTTCAAGATAAATTTGTAAATTTTTCGGTAGAATTTTTTTCCAGCCAAGGGCCGGTTTCTCCTAAAATTACAGGCTCGCTATAGCTCGCCAGGAAAAAATCGACTCCTAAATGGTACAAAAGGTATTAATATTGACAAAGAAATGGACAAACGTCCAAACATTTGAAAACAAATGGGGATAAATATGAAGGAGAAGGGGGTTCAAAAAAATAATACTTCCCCTTAAGGGGGTACTACTCGCTTTTTCTGGATCCCCTTTTGAGGTTTTAAGACGTTTGTTCCGTTAGTTTGGCGATTTTGAGACCTTTCTCATTTTTCTTGTCAATATTAAAACCTTTCGTGCCCTTTAGGTGTCGATTTTTTCCTGGCGAGCGATAGCGAGCCTCTAATTTTAGAAGGAACCGGCATTTGGCCGGGAAATTTTTCTACCGAAAAATTTACAAATTTATCTTGAAAGGGGATCTAGGGGGTGTTTTTCTAAGCTTGATGGAGGTCTAGCGAGGAAACTCAAACATAAATTAATAAATAAATACATAGACCAAAAACCAAGCACTACCCCCTTAACCTCACTAACCACCCAACTGTTACAGGTATTCTGGATTCCTGCTCCTTCGACTACCTCTCCAAGGACTGGAACCTTCGCTCTTTCGGCATCTGCATCTTCATCTTCGACTACGTCATCCCGTTGTTCGTGATCGTGTTCGCGTATGTGTTCATCGTAAAGGCTATCGTCGCTCACGAATCGGCGATGAGGGCACAAGCTAAGAAGATGAACGTGGAAAACCTGAGATCCAACGCTGACGCCAACGCACAGTCTGCCGAGGTCCGCATCGCCAAGGTAGCCATGACCAATGTGGCGCTATGGCTCATCTGCTGGACTCCCTACGCTAGCATCGTTGTGCAGGTGAGTACAACACATAAGGGGAGGTTATTAGTTTGTTCCCTAGACCTCCATCAAACCATTAAAGTACACTCCCTAGACCCCCTTTCAAGACAAATTTGTACATTTTTCGGTAGAAAAATTTCCCGGCTGAAGCCCGGTTTTTCTTATATTACAGGCTTGCTATCGCTCGCCAGGAAAAAATCGACACCTACATGATACGATAGGTCTTATGACAGAAATTGTGCAAAATGTCTTAAAATCGCCAAACAAACGAGGCGAATGTCTAAAATATCAAAACTATGGTATACGAGTGTACTACGCAAAGTTTACGATGAATTGTAAATGTATATTCCTTTTCATACTGTTTTTTTTGCTTTAACCCTTTCTGTACCGGTGACGTCTTTATATTTACGGTAATTTCAGCTACATTCAGTTGTGTTATTTTATTTGTTAATTATTGTTTTGCTTAAGCGTTGTTTCCACATAGCAATTTTGATTGGTTGTTTTGTCTTTTTACTGTGTTCGTATAAGTTTTGGTTTGTTTATTTTGCAAGTTTTACATTTTTAATATAATTTAGACTATTTTATTTAGCTTAGGATGGCCGTAGTGTTTATCTTTGCACTAATTCCTTGCATTTTGTTGGTGTTCTCAGGGCCTGTATTTTATTCAGCTTAGGAAGGATGTAGTGTTTATCTGTGCACTAATTCCTTGCATGGTGTTCTCAGGGCCTATTCTTCAACCAGGACAACATCACCCCTATTATCTCCATGTTGCCCGCCCTGCTGGCCAAGTCTGCCTCTGTGTACAACCCGATCATCTACGCCATCAACCACCCCAAGTTCAGACTGGTCAGTACACGCATATATATATTATAATATATATACAGTATATATATTCTTGTGTAGGCTCTGATGAAGCATTTAATAATATAGAGCCTTGTTATCATAAATTATAGATAGCTTATTATACCTTTTCCTTTCTTTTATAGGCTCTGAAGAAGCAAATTCCTGGCTTCTGTATCCACGAGGAAGAAGCTAAGACTGAGGACACCAAATCTGAGGTAGCCAAGGCCTAATAACGAGGGTGACGAGTGAGTGCATATGAACCGAGACTGCTTCCTGATAACCTAATGGCACAATCTGCTGGTGTGTAATTGTTGTGTGCCCGCCCAGTTATAGCCAGTCATATTTATCCGCGGAAGAGTTCTTTCGTCATCTTTAATCAAGTTATGACAACAGCGGAGTGGCCCTAACACGCACATCACGTGGAATATAAATTCACCTATGCAACTAGTTACCTATCCTAGCAAAAAATAAAAAGTGAAAAAAATAAACGGCAATCGATATTATAGTCTTTTCATAAACCTACATTTATAAATGTTGTCACACCTATCTAGTCATGGTCCAATGGAATTGTAGCTGTTGCGATTTTCTCATGTAATTTTCTTCTCCTAAGCTACTTCAGTCTTTGAGGTTGTTGTTGTTGTAGTTGTTGTTGTTGTTGTAGCCCCAAGACGTCTTTCATGGAAACCCCAACTTCCCAAGGCGTCCAGGTAGTCGATGAAGTTGTGTCTGTGTGAATCAAATGTTGGGGAGTGGAGTATAAACCATGAACTGCTAGCGGCTTGCTGGTGTAGTGACTATAGCATCTTGGACTTCCACCCAGGTCCCAGGATCACGCCCACGCTCGGCGCATTAAAGAGTTTTCACAAGCACTGAGTCGTTACCGTCCCTCATGAGCAATGGCCCGGATGGGGTAGTAGTACAGGACCCCAATGGAAATACGCCTAATCGGCCTTATTGGGCTATCCTTAGCTGGCTTAGCATGTGCTAGCTTTTACACACTGAGCCCCAGCTAGTTATAAATAAATGTACCACCAGGGACCAGCAGGTTTTGAAGATTTTTTTTTTTTCCAGAAACAATAGCGAATGGGTTAGGAATGAAGGACCGCCCAAAGAAAACCTATCAAAAAGGTCAAAAAGGGGTCCTACGGAGCCCCCGAAATTCGATTTTACAAGAGTAAAAAAATTGAAGGCAAAAACACCCAAAAACCATGTTTTTGCGCGCTCACGTGCACGTGGTTGGACTTTGAGAGTTTTCAACCATCGGCATAATTGCGTGGGATACTTACACAGTTGTCGTCGCTGGTACTCAGAGGGTTAAGAACTGTTATTATTATTATTATTATTATTATTATTATTATTATTATTATTATTAAAACCTGTGCAAAATAAATGGTCAAGTTAAAGGAGGGAGGGAGGGTGCAGTATAAAGGAGGGGAGGAGTGGAGGATGCGGTATGGAGAGATGCCCAACTTTGAGACATTTTCCTCGATCCTTGTCCAAAGTTCAATTCCATTTGGGAGCCTGTGACAGTCTGTGTCATTCGGTAACTTGGCTATATTCATATAGTGTCAGCTAATTATATACATTCCCCCACTGCCTTTACACGTAGCCTACGGTTTCACTTATTACCAGGTTTAGTTTAGTCAGTCATTCCATTTCATTTTCTATATATGTCCATTTTCTATTGTCAATCTCGCTCGCGAGGGTAAACAGCGCCAATCTGCTGTATCAATCGCTCACAGATACTCACAGATGTCTTCTGGAAGAGGCTTATGCCTGTGACTCTAGCTCTATATCCTGGCTGTCACTATGATGCCTGGCTACGCGTGGTGGTGATTTGTGCTCAATAGTTATACCTCTGCTCCTGACCCCTTCACACTTTATCCAGCTTTGATTCAAATTTCACCACAGTTTCTGCATTCATCACCCACTCTGGCAATTCATTCCAGTTGTTGACTATTCTATCGGAGAAAACATACTTCCTGGTGTTGATTCTTGATCTAGTCTTGAATAGTTTCTTCGAGCTTCCTCGGGTCACGGCATCCTCCCTCATCTGGAATATCCCCTCCGTGCAGTCATGGTCATGCTTATGGGTGATACTTTTATATGCCTCAATCAGATCTCCTCCGGATCTTCTGTAAGTCAGTATTTGGCAGTTCCAGCATTTTCAATCTTTCCTCATAAGGAAGGTCCTTCAGTTGTGGTATGAGGCAGTCACTCTATAGCCTATATATATATATATAGCTACCTGCAGTTAGACCAATAGAGATATCTCTATTGGTCTAACTGGTAGAGTGACGTACTGCCTCATAGCCTAAGGGTCCCGGGTTCAATCCCAGCCTAGGGCATATATTTCGAGAGGCTATTTTCGCATCAAATGAAGTTTAGGTGTGTTGGTAAAATTGTTAAATTGAAAGTAAGATCGGAGCTCCAAAACTCCTCTTTCGGGTATGGTGTAAAAACCTATTCCTACAGTACATGTGGAAAATGAGCAGAGTGAGTTCTTTGATCTGAATATTGGGTTGAAACTGGGGTGTGTGATGTCCCTATAGTTGTTTAATGTATATATGGATGGAGTCATGGATGAAAGAAATACAAGGAAGAGCAGTGGATGTTGGTGTATCGCTGATAAGGAAGGGAAACGAATGAAAGCTGCATGCCTGCATGTACTGCTGTTTGCTGATGATACAGTTCTGATGAGCGATAATGAATGGGAGTTGCAGGGTCTATTAAATATGTTTGGAACAGTGTGCGAAGAACGGAATCTGAAGGTAAATGCGGGGAAGAGCAAGGTTATGGTCTTCGAAATGGGTGAAGCCACAGAGTGTGAGGTGATCGAATTAGTTGAACGGTCAGGCTGTGGAGATTGTCAGCTCATTTAAGTATCTGGGTAGTGTGCTGAGTAAAGATGGGAGTATGGATGAATTAAGAAGTGCGGGAGAGGGTGCAACAGGGGAAGAGGATTGTAGGAACGCTGAAAGCAGTAACAAGAAATAGGGTGGTCAGAATGGAAGTGAAGAAGTCCTTACATGACAGTGTGGTAATCCCAATATTGAATTACGGAAGCGAAGCATGGACGTTGGTGGAGAGACTCAGACCAAGAGTGAGAGGGGTGGAAATGAGTTACTTGAGAAGTGCGTGCAGAATTAAGAAGTAAGAGAGGTGTGGTGTGGAGGTAGATGTGCTGGAGTGTTAAAAGGAACACCTTAAGATGGTTCTGCCATATGGAACGTAGGCTATGGGAATCGAGAGAATGACTAAGAGGGTGTACGAGATCGAGGTGGAAGGACTGAAAGGGAGAGGTAAACCGAGAGTATGTGGAAGGATGGAGTGAAGAAGTATACACCAGGTTTTTCCAGAAAAATAACAATCACCTACGGGGCCACTCGCTGAAACTCTCCAAACCAGACCACTGGAGAACGACACTGAAGGGGAATTGGTTCTCTATCAGAGTAATCGACGAGTGGAACGCACTTCCAGAGAGTGTGGTTACAGCGCCAACGATTGCCACTTTTAAAGCCAGATACGACAAACATAATAACATAACCTAGTTAATATTGGCTGACCAGTCTTTGGAGGTGGGGTTCACACAAGAAGCCTGCTTCTTAAATCCCCACTATCATTCAATAGGTAAGCATTCAATAGGTAAGCATAATTATGAATGAATGCGGTGCTGGCTGGGAGGAGGGGTGTTGACTGACTGAGGACAGAGGTGCATGGGGGCGTTTTGTTCGTGGTCACCACTTCGGGGATCACGGCGTCAGGCAATAGATAGATGGCAGAGATATAACTGGTAACAATGATTATATTCTTCGAGCGTGGGGTATTGGTAACACTGATATTCCCAAGTGTTGGTTGCTGCAGAAGAGGTCCCTGTGTGTGTTCCGGAAATTTGGTGTTCTGAGCGTAATTAAGGTATTTGTGGGGGTAAATATGGATGATTCTCTTTCAGCATTACTCCAGGAAGCATCGTAAGTGGCCCTTGGTAGGTAAATATGGCCATAGTAACGATAATTATCAGTTGGGAGTGGTTAGGACAGTGGTTGTTTGGTTACCACGACTTCTATTGGGGGTTACGCCAACCTTTTTACGGTAACTGCCATGCTCTTAACTTTGATATTTCTATTTTTGTGTTATTGAAGTTGCCAATCCATTTGTATGTCCCTTGTATCTATCAACACTATCTATTGAATGGTATCATTGGTCTAAGCACGTAGCCTACTTCGAGTGTAATTGTCTAATTGATATATTGCACTTTAGGTTAGGCTACGCAGCAGACGAAATAGTGCAAGGTATGCAACATGGCGCCCAGGCCTAAATCAATCCGAGCCTCAAAGTTGTCCAAAACTATATAGCCTACTCTTTCATTTCAGCTGAGGATAAATTGAATCCCTTAGCAGCTAATTTATCGATAATTAACGGAATAATATGACGTAGGGTCTTGGTGCTCGACTGGTCGAGGTGTGGCCTTAGTATCGGCTCTCTCTCCTAGGATAAACTTATAAACTATAATGGAAAAGGACAGGTTGAGAATAAAAGAAGATTGGGTCAATATTTACGAGTCACACCACAGCTGGGATCTCATTTTTAATGGTAGTTTTGGGTTCCTATCATTCTATGCTTCATTGCTATATACTTTTTATCCACCGGAATTTTTTTTTTTTCTTGGCTTTTTATTTTTTTTTAGCATTAACCTAACCAAAAAACCTAACCTAATAGCCCCCAAATACATTTAGGTTAGGTTAGGTTAGGTTTTTAGGTTAGGTTAACCCGTACAGCCCCAGCGACGCGTCTGACGCGTCGGCGATGTATGTAACGCACAGCCCCAGAGACGCGCCTGGCGCGTCACCCTAATTGCGCCGACCGTAACCTCAGGTGTAGCCACTCAAGAGGGCTCAGATTTGTATGGGAACTGTGTACGTACCCCACGCAACCGTGCCGATGGTTGAAAACTCTCAAAGTCCACGTGCGTGCGTGTGAGCGCGCAATAACCTGGTTTTTTGGGGTAATTACCTTCAATTTTTTACTCTTGTAAAATACGTTTTCGGGGGCTCTGTAGGACCATTCTTTAAGCTTTTTGAGCGGTTTTTTGTGGTTTTTCCTTCATTCCTAACCCATTCGCTATTGTTTCTGGAATAAAACCATTTTTTGAAAACCGGCCGGGTTCTGGTGAACAAACAATACAAAACTAGCCGGGGCTCCACGGGTTAATGCTAAAAAAAAAATAAAAAAAATAAAAATAAAAATAAAAAAACAAGAAAAAATAATATTTTCCGGTGGATAAAAAGTATATAGTAATGAAACATAGAATGATAGGAACCCAAAACTACCATTAGAAATGAGATTCCAGCTGTGGTGTGACTCGTAAATATTGACCGAAGAGGGTTCCCCCGTGGGCATTCTCACCCCAGCCTCACTATTGTGAGGCTGATCTTTTCCTCCACACTCCCTCTAGGTAGTCCTTAACACTCCGTGCAGTGGTCTCATTCCACATGTTTAGGTCGTTCAGGCCAAGCAGGTCAGGGTGTCAAACGACGCTGTTTTTTTTAGTGATAACGCAATGAACTTTTTGTATAGGCTAATGATAACAGAAACTCCCCCCCCCCCCCCAAAAAAAAAGGTAGGCTAGGCTAAATTGACACAATTTTGGTCTCCATATTTTCCATCTTGATTGGTTTTTTATTGCAGGAAATACTGTTTTAGACACCTAAATTCTCAAAAAAAAAATCTGGGGGGCATGCCCCCGGACCCCCCTAGAGCTCGCGCCTTCGCCGCGCTATAATGATAACAAAATAATAAACCATAATGATAACACAATTCATATTTTGTGGATTGACACCCTGAAGCAGGTAGATCACTAGGCCTATTCCGTCGAGCCCCCATTCATACCTTCCTACCACTGCATTCCATTCCTCCGCACCAATCTCTTGCACTATGGATCTTAGCATTACCCGCCTTTCTCCTTCATATTTTCTGCACTTTAGGAGGATATGCTCCACAGTCTCATCCTCCCCGCTCTCGCACATCTTGCATGCCTTGTTGCCTTCATTTGACCATCTATATGTTCTGCTGTTCAGCTCAAGCGACTTAGTTCGGGCCTTGAAGAGGAGTTCACCTCCGATGCTCCCATCGTAGAATGGCTCCCTTCTTGGCTGTTGCTTACACATGTACCATTCTAGTGAACTCTTGTTTATCATAGTCCCCGCCCATTCGTCCCTTGCTACGCTTTGTACCCGTTTGCCGATCTCTTTCTTCCATCTCTCATGGCTCCACATTTCCATACTTTCCCCCATCATGATACCACGCATTCCGTACTTCTCTATCTTTCTGTCGCACATCTTGTTCCACTTACTGCTCTCCTTAGCCCATTCAAACACCTTTCGTGCCCATCTATCACCATTCATTATTTCCAGTCTGACCCGGTACCGTAGGACTCCCTTGTCTATTCTTTCTTCAAAGGAGCTCCAACCCGCGTCACCTCTCAAGGCTTCTACTACAGTGTACTTGTTCGCTCCCAGTGCGAGCCGCCGAGCCTTCCGACCCTATTCTGGGCAACTTCCAGCTTTGCCGTGTCATTCGCTGTCCACGGGATGGTTTCCAGACCATACATCAGGCCTGGCACCGCCATACCTTTCCATACTCCTCGCACTACTTCATACTTGTTCGCTCTACACCTTGCAGCACTGCCAAGTCTTCCCACCCACTGGCTCGCTCTTGTTAGTCTCTCATCTTTTGTTTTCTCGCATCCTCTTGCATCCACTGTCATTCCCAGGTACTTGTATTCATTTGTTTGGGTAATAATATTATTCCCAAGTAGCCACGTCGCACCCACATCCGTTTCATCTCCATTCACTACTAGTACTTTACTTTTCTCCCTGCTAAAGCTCACATTCAGATCATTCCCATATTCGGACACCACATCTAGCATCCTCTGCAGATCCTCTCGGTTGTCGCTCATGATCACTACATCATCTGCATATAGCAAGCTACCCAGACGTTCGTTCCCAATTAGTGTTCCCCTGCCGGCTTCTTTCATTCTTGCAGCTAGTTCCTCTGTGTACATCCCAAACAGGAGGGGGGATAGCCCACAGCCCTGTCTAACTCCCCGCTTGTTTTCGACCCAGCCTGTCTCTATATCCCCCATACTGTATCTAGCCCTGGTATTCTCATACATACTTCTTATGATATTTATTATCTTTTCACTCACCTACTGTTTCAAGCAGCCTACACAACTTGTACCTGTTCAATCTGTCATATGCTTTCTCTATGTCTAGGAAGGCGAAGTATCCCTTCCGTCCGGACTTTTTCGTATTCTCTATCACTTCTCTCACTACGAACATGTTATCTTCCCCTCTTCTGTCCACTCGAAACCCATTCTGTTCTTCTCCCATCACTCTGTTCCTTTCAAAGAGCCCTTTCAGCCTTTCATTCAGCACCCCACAGAACACCTTGGAAATTGTGTCCGTTAGCGTTATTGGTCGGTAGTTTTTCAGCTCTTTCTTACTCTTGTGACCCCCTTTGTGCAGGAGGGTCACCCGGCTCTCGTTCCATTTATACGGTACCCTCTCTCCTGACCACACTTTCTTAAAAAGTCCATACATGCCTTCAATTACTCTATTCCCACCCTCTTTGTAGAATTCATATGGGATCTAGTCGTTTCCTGCGGCTTTATCATTCTTCAGTTTCTTGACACATTTCATTATCTCTTCCCTACTGATCTCGTAATCCATATTTTCATCTACTGGTATCGTTCTTCCTATTATCAGGTTGGGTTCGCCCCTATCCTCAACCTCATTCGCACCCCCTAGTTTTCCCAGAATTCTTTTACTGCCCTAGCTTTCTCCGGTTTCCCTCTCACCTCTCTTCCGTTCACCATTATCACTTCCACATTCACTCTTTCACTCTCTTGTTCTCCCCTTAGGAAGTCATACCATTCTCTACTGACCTCACCGCCTCTTGCCTTCAGCTCATCTACTACATCCTTATCGGCTTTTACTCTCGCTTTCCTTATTAAACCTCCTGTTATACTTTTGTGCTTCCTGTATTCCTCCCATGCTTCCTCATATGCGACCCGTTCATTCTCACCGTTGTCCTTGGACCTCCTTAGTCTTCTACACCTTCGGTTGCTCTCTTTTCTTTTTTTTCTGGCAGATTTGATGTCTTGGTTCCACCATCTCCTCTGGGGTCTCCTATTATTTCCTTTCTTTTTCCTCCCGACTCTTCTTTCAGCTACTTCTTTCACTGTCTTGGTGAATTCTTCATTAATTGTTCAGTCCAACACCTTCCGCTTTAGGCCTGGTGAATAAAAACCCATTAGGCCTATAGGCTAGCCTATGCTGTATTTTGTGATAGCCTAGGCTATGTAAAACCTGCAGGACTGTTAAAATTACACCGGAAATAGGCCTATATATTTTACCAGATAGGCTAGGCCTAGAAGGTTTTGAGGGAAGGATGTAGTGTCCGGGCGTACGATCGTCATGTTTACATAGGCCTAGGTCGATTGCCGCAGTTGAGTTCCCGTTTATTTTGACGGCGATTTTTAGCCTCAATCTTCTGTCGCTGGTACTGGCGGCGATTCACCATCGCTGGTACAGTAATGGTTAAGGGTTAGTCTTATATTCAATAGGCTATAGGATACAGTACACTACAGTACTAAGTCTCATTTTTTGAGACAATGAATTGAGGAAAGAAAAACAAAGACAAAACAAATAAGGTTAAATTTTATGATAATATTCAAGGACACTAGTGCGACGTTATGAGAAACAATTTATTAGGGAAAATAGGCACCAATAGATTCGCCATATTTTTCTCAAATTCTCCATATAGTCCGCATGGAGGATTTTCGTTATCAACAAATTGAAAAATACCCACTTCACAGACAAATACACCAAAAATCTAAGTCAAAGCGGGGGTGTGGGGGCGGCAGCCGGCAGCCCCCACCTATAATACTAGGATAGGTTAGGTAAGGTTGTTAGGTTAGGCTAATGTCCTTTCAAATGGGTATAGGCTAGTAAACACTAGGATAGCCTATACCCGGTCAGAGGTAAGAAGAAGAAGAGTCCTGCAGTAGTCTCCTTGAATGCTACCGAAATTTAAACAAATTGGCATCCCATGTGCCGTAACCTGGTAAGTATAGTATTTAATATAGATGATAAATAGCCTAGGAAAGAAAGAAATCATGCCGATGATACCGGTATCTTGTTTAGCAAAAGTTCCGCATTTCATTAACCCTTTATGTACTAGCAACGTCAGTTATATTTTATTCTAGCTAGGCCTATATTTAGATGATTTTATGCAGCTTGTGAAGGATTTGTGGTACAGTAGTTAAAAGGGTTGATTGAGATAGATTGAAACCTTAAAATTACTAGAGAAGGGTTGATTGAGATAGTTTGAAGCCTTAAAATTGCTAGAGATCCTTCCTAAACTGAATAGAATAGTCTAATACTTGCCAGAATATAAGGCAAAATTAAAATTGCTAGAGAATCTTCCTAAGCTAGGCTAAATAAAATCATCTAATACTGGCCAGAATGTATAGGAAATAGAGGTCGCCAGTACAGAAGGGGTTAAGGTAAGATCCTGTGTAGCGGGCAGAACTGTTTTTCCGATGCCTATTTACTAAGAAACATTGAACAATATATTTTAACCTAATCTAACCAAAACTTAACCTAGTATATTAGTGGACTATTTAAGAATGTAAAATGTAAAAATATATTGTAGCATTACCAAATTATTGAGATACTGTATAGGCTAAGTACAGGTCCTCCCGCTTCTTTCTTCTTTTGCTACACAGGATTATACCGGGGTTAATTTATTACCGGTATTCGAGAGCACATACAGTACGCATCCTGGTGGATTCGGGATAATGATTTAGATATACTGTACTGTAATATTTAGGCTCTATTGTACAGTCGGCCTAATAAGTGATGTCTCTGCACCAATTATGGGTAAGATTAAGAGTAGTAGGCGTACCACTACCAACATACAGCATAACTCATCTATAAAGCATTAACCTAACCAAACAACCTAACCTAGTACTACATGAATACTAGGTTAGGTTAGGTTAATGTTTTATAGATGATTTATGCTGAATGTCGGTAGTGGTACGCCCACTACTCCTAATCTTACCCAATTATGTTTTGATCAATAATTGGTATCGGCAATATTTACACATATGATATCTTCTTTTTGAGTGAGATACTGTATACCAACATGTTCCTACACATACCCACCCTATTCAACATCTGACAGACATTAATACAGCACAGAGAGAGCCAAACGTAATAACAGCTGAGACATGACTTATTAGCGCCAGCGTACAGCTACTGACAAAGGTTCGTGAGCTGTGATTTTCTTTATGCAGATACTGTATTCCCATTTATATTATTGTTCAGATCAAATCAGCTACATATTAATATATATATATGATACATATTTGTGCTGATATGATCTGAACATCAATCTAAATGGATATATTTGCATAGAGAAAATCGCGAGTGCTCACAAAAAAAAATCAGTAGCTGTACACTCGGATTCCATAGTCTCCAGCCCACTCATAAGAAATGGTGGCCCCCCTTATGTCTTTCTTTATGCAATTATAACTATCTTGATTGATTTTTGGATAGATCAATAAATAGTACAGTTTACCGGTATATAGTTTTGATGCACGGTTAAGTATATTCATAACTTTGTTTTCAAAGATATACTTCCATAATTAGAAATAGGTGAAGTCCACGAATTTTGATGGGTTTTCTAGAGACTGGCATCTGAGTGTACTACTAAGATAGCTAATAGGTATATCTTTCCTGTTTCATTAGAATATGCCATTTAATTCTATACTATAATTATCTCATTAAGCTATTTGAATTCAGTAGGCCTAAACAAAATCATAACATTTATATACTGTAGCCTAGTGTTGATCAGTAAGTGCTTTATTGAACATATTGATTCCCTAGTGCAAGAAATAATTTTATTTTATGGTAGGCCTAGCTAAATAATGTTCGAAAGCCAGTATCACACGAGAGCTTTTTTTGTCAACATTTGATGATCAAAAAATTTCTGGCAATATTTCTGCAGTATTTTGCCCTGGTATCAGAAACTAGACTGATGGTAGATAAATTTAGGTAACCGAAATAATTTAAATGTTAACCCCATAAGCTGCCAGACCAGTGTTAAGGATAAATGTTAAGTGAAAAAGCACTCGTGTGATACCGGCTTTACAGTAATATTTGGTAATACTGTACCAGTAAGTTAATACGGTAATGATCAATACATTATACTTTCAACTGTTTAGTTGGTGTAAAGGTTAGAGCGTGTAAGTTCTGTGTGGGATATCATGGTTCGAATCCTGGGAGAATCACATGCTTTCATTTAATTTCATTTGGGGTTTTATTGGGGTTTAGAACGATGTTAAAAATAAAACCTAACCTATCGTGACTGATTCAACTTTGACTTAATCCTAACCGTGATCATAATAAAGTGCAAGTATTGTATTCCATGACCTAAAACCCTCGTCAGATAGAATTATTTGAAGTGTACCGGTACATTGTTTCTTCAGTGTTCAGTGAAAAGAAGAACTCTGTAATTTAACATCACATATAATTGCCTTACACAGAGTAGGAAGAGTACCGTACACAATTCAACTGTAATTCTGTGAAAAGTTGTCACATTAAAATCATAAGCCTGTTGAAGTAGAATTCTAGTAAAGGTCCCGGTATGCCATCTATGCTGGTACAGGATACATTTATTGATCAGATATGACAACATTGAGAGGATGAGTAAGTTTTGTATCAGAGGAGAGAGATTTTTTTGTTTACAGCCTGCTCAACACTGTGATACTGTTGAACCTGCTTTTGTCATTGAGAGGATGAGTAAATTTTGTATCAGAGGAGAGTTTTTGTGCTTTTTTAACAGCCAGTAGATTCAACGGCTCAACACTGTGATACTGTTGAACCTGCTTTGGTGTAGGCCTACACAAATTCAGAACGAATACTTGACATGGAGGATTGGTCAGCAACTGTCTCGTATACTTATGCAACAGTGATATGTGGCAGTCCAAGCCGCATCATACACTAGCTGTGATGGTTATTGGTCTGACATCATTAGAATTTGTTAACTCGACTAGAATCTTTACAGATGACAGTTTTTACATTCCTGAATAAAAGTAATAAGATTATAATTATCCTTTTCCACCTACTTTATGTACAGTAATATGAGGCATTACAATTGCAGAAGGTATTTGCAGCTACTGTAATCCCATTGATTGAAAAACTGGAAGAAGCTGCTGTTACATTACTAATGGGCACATAGGCTATCTGTACTTTTATCCATCTCAAAGCTTGGTCCTGGAGCAACAACATGAATGTGAAAGAATCTCACTTGAGGCTCTAGCCATGTACTTTCAGGAATCAGGATGCAGCAGTAATGCTGTTATATCCTAAACAGTCTTCATTTAATCTTGACCTTGATAATTGATAGACAGAACATGGCAGCTCTATTGACCTCACTTTATTGGTAGTTACTGTAGATTAACCTAAGTTTGATTATGAAGACCGTAAGGGAATTACTTGTTAGAGAGAGTGAGTCTGCACTGATGTAAATGTTCAATGTCCTTTGTTAGATTTCACCATTTCCTTGACAACCAATAAACGGTATGCTCAAGCACCTCAGCACCGCATCCTGTGGCACATTTGTTAGCATGCCCAGCTTACTACCAAGAAGACTCTACTCTGATTCCTAAGCAGGACAAGACGGATGGGCAGTCTACTTACATGCAATGCCTCTGTTCACTGAGCAATAAATAAAAACTATGAGTGTAGTGAACATCTGTGATATCCCATCCTTGGAGGTTGTTGTTGTTGTTCCCCAAGCTGCCTGGCCGAACAGCCCCAAGGCCCCGAGTAAGGCCAAGGCCATAAACGAGCGCCCCCACAGAACCCTCCCTGCCGACCACAATAAAACCTGGGTGACCGAAGCCACTCCATGGCGGGGAGCTGAGAGGGTGCGTAAACGCCCGGGAAACCAAAGCCCCACCCAGGGCCCTGTGCCCCTCAGCAATTATGAAGAGAAAGTTGAGGGGCAAAGGAATAATGTGACGCTTTAGCTTCCAATCTTGGTAGATTGGGAGGTCAATCCACGGAAGAGACGCCGTCACTTGAGATCTAGAAAATATATAAGTAAAAGGAACAGTCAGAGTAAGCTATGGGTATGGCAGAGATCGCTCAGGTCTCACTCTGATAGACCAGCCCATCACCAGAGGTGATGGAGGTGGAGGTAAACTGTTGTACCTGTACCGAGGTGGAGGTAAACTGTTGTACCTGTACCTTGAATAATATACTGTAGCTCCTGGGGGCAGGGGGCTAGGAATCATCCTCCCCTTCTATAATTCTCCTACTAGACGAGACAGAGAAAGGGGCGAGGGAACGCGAAAGTGGTCCCGGACCCTGAGAATAGGAACTTTTCTGTTTGGACTCTGTCTCGTGTCGGCCATCCCCAGCAGTGGGGTATGTGTTTTGAGTATATACACACATACATACATAGCTATTATTAAAGGTTTTAGGTGTTTGTGTTGGGGTTTTGGGTGGTTCGAGAATGCATCGCCATTTACCCCATTAATTTTAGGGTTTGCTGTATGATTTTTCTATTTAAGATCGGGTTTGAGGAACGTAACCCAATCATAAATCAAAGGAGACCTGTATTCTGGTATATGGGGATGCCAAGCTTCCTGTTCTTCATACATTGTTGTAGTGTAAGCAGTACAAGACTGCATACTGTATACCATGATAGCAAAACCTAAAGCTGTATATATTTACCAATTTGGAAGGCTTTGCATATGCTCTGTCATCTTCTTGCTTATATTGTGTGGAGCTTTGATTATTTTTGTCTGCCTCGTAGATCCTGGTACAATACTGGGTTCTCGTTGGACATCAGTTGAGGTTGAATAGTTAACCATGTAGGCTAGCGAGGGTAGAAGGCACTCATTTTGGGGTTTGCCGCCTACCAAGGAGTCTGGAGCTTCAATCAAAACAAATAACTTCCTGCTATAATTTGGTGTCTGGAAGAGTATCCAGCTATAAACGTTAGCACCAAGTGTGCCTCTCGGAAGTTCTCAGACACCAGACCTATGTCTATGCCTTATGTTATATCTAATTATGTGTACTGTACAGTATACTTGTACTGTACTGTATATACACCTCAGATTGATCCAGGTCTACTTGGACATATTCTTGATATTTGTTTGATGCTGGTATCTCAGTCCTAGATTCCTAAACAACTGTTATCATGATTTAGAGGTACTGAGCTGGATACACAGGCCTAGTTTGCCTTTTTCCAGAGGATCTACTGTAAGAAACTGTAATGAAGTTATGTCTATGCTGGGCAGTGGAGTATTAAGTGTTCTGTGTTGTCAGTGGGATGTTGACAGCAAAGACAAGAAGGGTTTGAGTTGGATCTATTCTGTGTTTGTAATCTTGCAATGACGGGTGGTGACCGTACCTGATGCGTGCAAGTGTGACTCGGGTTTCTCTGGGAAGCGTGTCTTTTGTGTCTTAAATATCAAAGATGCCAACAGAGTGGGATGAACACAGCATGAGGAGGATGGACCTTTATTATAGTGAGCTGTGTTTCACTTGTTTCAGCTTTTGTCTTTGGTGGATAATATTCAAGGTTTTCTTATTCATTGCATCCAGTTTATGAAACTTTATACAGTATCATATTCAGGTTGGAGATACGATAGGCATCCAGTCTTTAAAAGATTAATTATCTTTCTAAATGTACGGTACCGGTACTGCTTTCTGTCAGTCACCAAGGCTTGGCTATGGCCTTTGTTGTTGTTCTTAGGGTTGTGATGTGCAATGTACACAGAGTAGGAATCTCCAGATATTTGCACAGGCGTTATTAGCGTTTGGACAGCTTTTGTATGTGTTTTATTATTGAAAGCGTGTAGAGAGGGGAGAAGGGGTGTTGGAGAGAGAGGATGGCCTTTAGTTTCACATAGGACAAAAGTGGACTAGGGTAGGCTTGACAAAGTCAAGCCCTCAATAATGATTATTTGTTTATTTATATATTTTATTCACATGCCAACTGTTGGACAAATTTCAGCTATAACCATTTATATATTTAATGGGCTTAACCCCAGGCATTGTAATTTACCTTAATGAACTATATTATGTCAGGTACGGTATATTGATGTATTGGATCTGTAGCTTAAAGTTATCCATTCCTCTGATTACAGCATCATGGAAGCGAAACCGGTTAAACCAGGACTGAAGCGAAAAGTACCTGGTACACCAAAAACACCTGGTGCAGCAAAATCACCTGCTGTAGCAAAAACGCCTGGTGCAGCAAAAACGCCCGGTGCAGCAAAAACACCCGGTGCAGCAAAATCACCTGCTGTAGCAAAAACACCTGGTGCAGCAAAAACACCTGGTGCCACAAAAAAAGTGCTTGTGAAATCAACTACCAAAACACCTGTGATTGCACCCAAGTTGGCATCAGGAAGTAAGCCGTCTGTGAAAGCAGCAGGGAAGCCGAAGATACCTATTTCTGCTCCACCACCTGATCGCAAGCCATTAACCGAGACGCCAGTCAAACCTAAAGTACCTATTTCAGCACCAAAATCTGATGTCAAACCAAAACTGGAAGCTAAAAAGGGCCCTGCCCCTATTAAAAAAGAAAGCAATGATAAAAAAAATGTTAAGAAACCACTGAAGAATGTGGGACGTCTGACTAGCCCCCTTGCAGAGAGGGATCATGGCCGGGGCCGAAGACGGGGTACTAAAGGAATCCGCGGAAACATTCGTGGCGGATTTATTAGCAGTGGGGCACAAAGGGGTCGAGGGAGCCCTGGAAGCAAGGGTCGAGGGGGCCCTGGAATCAAGGGTCGAGGGGGCCCTGGAAGCAAGGGTCGAGGGGGCCCTGGAATCCTGGGGGGACGTCTGGGAACTCAGGTCAAAGGAAAGTCAAAAAGAGTTTGCCTTGATTATATCCGCAACTCATGCAAGTTTGGCGAGGGTTGTCGCTTTTTCCATCCTCCACCTGAGGAGGTACTTGGAGATAACCAGAAGCAATTGGCTTGGTTCATCTTTTGTCAAGATCACCGCAAAGGAATCTGTGACCGTATGGACTGCAGGTTAGTAGTACACGTGACATCTTGGCATCTACACTATATCAATTGTAAGTTATTTAGGGTAATATTTGGTATATTTTATGTTGATGTTATGAACTTGAAGTATAATCATCTAGAAGTAATATTTATTGGTTTTGATGTTCATATAGAGGGTGTATAATATTTTGAGCATTTGTTCATAATATGACCTAGTGCAGTACTATAACTGTAACTCTTACTATATCATATTATTTTGATTGGCTTGTTCTAGGTGTCACATCATAAAGTACCATACACAATTATAATTAGGGCCTCAAGCAGCCTTTGGTTTGCTGAGAAGGATACTTTTGCTTATGTAGAGCAGCTTTCATGGCCTCGGGTCGTGGCATGGTGGCTGCTGATCGAAGGGTCGGCAGTTCAATCCCAGGCCATGCCATTGGTAGGTGAGTTTAGGCAGCTCGATCTAGTAATTTGTGGTAAATGTCCAGTTAAGTCCCTGTAACAAGGGCACGCCCTAGCCTTTTCAATCAAGGTAGTGTACGGCGTTAATAACTGCATCATCAGATCCTTCTTGAATGTGTCCTCGCATATGGAGTAATTATCACAATCTTTAAGTAATCATTCAGCCACTCATATGTCCTTGATAAGAACATACAAAATGGAAATCTGTAAGAGGCTGTTGCTACTTACTAATAGATGATCATGCTTCATCATCCCTTGCAGAACATGATACTGTCTCGTGTACTGGTACTATATCTCATGGAAGAAAATGGAATCCAGTACACTATCATGTTCAATGTTTCAGTTTTGTATACCGGTAGCGTATCTCGGGTAAGAAAATGGAATGCACAATGTTTCAATGAACTGATGTAAGAGCTAAACTTTAAATCAGTGGCTCTATCCAACATTGGTAAAGAGAGGTAAAGTGGCAAGGAACACGCTTCTTACAGCAGCTGTGCGGCACGAAGTTGCTTGCTTGTTGACATTGTGGAAAGTCTGGAATGTACTGTAATCTCTTAGTTATTTGAATTTTCATATTAATTGGAACAGAGGTTGCATTAACAATTAGTGGAACGTATACTGTACGTCGCACACAAAAGTTCTGTCAGCCCAAATTGGAAGTGAACATTTTACTTGCCCTTTATAAATGTACTGGACAGCACTACTGTAATTTACTTGCCTATGTATTTGACATTACAGTAGGGTCCCGCATAAAACGACCGACCTAAAATATTAATATTTAATTTTCGATCAGAACGAATGTGATCACATAAAATGAGTCCTCCGCCAAAGTGGGGCAAATCCGAGGAGTTTTCATATAGAGCGCCGAAATATCATACGCTTTCATATAGAACGCCGAAATATCGTACAAAACGTACGAAATATCGTACGCTCCTGACGGAAATTTACGCTTCCAGTGAACATTGACGATATTGGGCCACCAAAATGCTGTGTTCACATAAAACGAAATCGCATAAAACGCCCTCGTTTATCGACCATATACTCGTTTTATGTGAGACCCTACTGTACTTTGACCATAAGCACTGGAATCATGTCAAGATACAGTTGGCTGTCTTAGGCGATTGATATGGACTTCACTTACAGAACCAAGAAAATTATAAGGATCATTGGGTTTAGTCTGACATAGTCCCTGACCCTTTCTTCGCAAGAGTACCTGAAGTACAAAGTATATATTAAAAATACAGTAAAAAGATGCCCAAAATGTGTAAAAAGAAAAAAGTAAAACCACTTAGCTTCCACTATTTTGCTAAGTTCCAATGAGTAAGGTTTAATTAAAGAGAGCTCAAGAACTTACTATAGTTATTGGCATAATTTAAAGATGCAAAGGAGCACATAAAATAACTACATATTTTGGTAAAGCTCAGCACAGTGTTAATAAATAATAATAAAGAATTATTTTTGCAATTTCAGAAACAAAAGCATATGTTCAGTTTTTATATACTGTATGAAGCATCTAATCCAGAAGTTCAGTGCTTTTCATGTTGAACTCAATTGCACCAGATTAGAAGAACAATATTATTGATGATTATTATGCTTTTAGTAATTGTTAAGGTGCTTAGTATAAACAAATATAATGAAAAATAAAATAAAATACAAAATATAGAGAGGGAAGTGCAGCCAATGCCTGTTGCTTGAATATAAGTTACAAAGCAGTTGTCATAAAACAACCTACTGGAGGATACTGTAAAGATCAGTCATTAGCCAACCCAGGACCCATAATGGGGGAGAGGTGATCATAAAGCCCCGAGAGAGCAGGAAAGAGGAATAGATACAGGTCTCCCTCACTATCCGATGCCCCTATTTACGATATTATTATGGGTGTTTGGGTTTGGGTTTTGGCTGGTCCGAGAACGCATCCCCATTTACCCCATTAATTCTCGGGTTTGCTATACGATTTTTCTATGTAAGATCGTGTTTTCAGGAACGTAACCCAATCATAAATCGAGGGAGATCTGTATACCAAGAAAAGAACCTCCAACACAGAGCCCATCTTTAGTGTACTAGGACAGTTCTATGTTTTGGACAGGATCGCCAAACATGTATGAAGGCCGGCACAAGCAGCCAAAGATTCCTGCTCTCTTGATTATGGAGATAAAAAGACATTACCGCCATGAAGGAGTTTGGTTGGATTACCGTGCAATTTGCGAGAACTAGTCTAATTCAATCAATTTGGCATGACCTAGACGATTAATAATCATTGACAGTACCATTGCTGTTTTTGTTTATTAAAAGTTATTGAACTTGGGGGCTTTTCCTATCCAGAGTGAGGTTTGGCATCCTCTGCCCAACCTTTCCTTCTGGTTGCAGGAGGCTAGGAATCCTCCTCCCCTTGTAAAATTCACCTAATAGACGAGACAGAGAAAGGGGCGAGGGAACGCGAAAGTGGTCCCGAACCCTAAGAATTGGAACTTTAAATGTTGTTTCTGTTCGGTCCCTGTCTCGGGTTGGCTACCCCCAGCTATGGGGTATGTGCCTAAGTACAGGTATAATTAAACATACAGTACATACATTGAACATATTTATATTCTGTGTGTCGAATGTTATTGCATAATTTTAACAGAACTGTTAATTAATAGATTAAATTCTGTATTAATGGTCTGAGAATATATCTCATATTGGTGACCGGACAACTTAAGGAATATGCTACACTGGATCATTTCATAGTAAACATGCTCCTGTATCCAGACTATAAAGATTTATGTTTTGGAACACATGAGAGGATTAATTTGCAGCTCTTGTCATGTAAAGACATTTCAGATAATATTGTACCGCACACTATAAGTTGATTCGGAGCGGAAAAATCTGAAAGTCCATTGCACAAGTTTGAACAATTAATGTGAACTTGTTGAATAAGTTTAAGCATATTGAATAAATGATAGAATAAAATCAGTGTGCTTAAAGGATTATCTCCAGAATGAATATTTCTATGCTCAAGCATCAATAAAGCTAAGAGCTGGCTTGAGGAGGACATAGAAATATATCCCTAACAGGAGAAATGGGAAGATTGGAAGATTTAAAATTGTCGATGCTTTAACAAGAAGAATATGGAGAGAGAAACTTAAATAGATTGCAGAAAATGTGAAGCCTACAATCCTAAACTGGAAATCTGATGATGAATCTTGAAATCAGAGGGTCAGAACGTGGAATCTTATGCAACTGAAACATCATGCCGATAATTGCAAACCGAAGATACAAACTTGAAACCGAAGATACAAAACTTGAAACCGAATATACAAAACTTGAAACCGAATATACAAAACTTGAAACCGAAGATACAAAGCCTGGAACGAGGTCTGTGCCGAAAATCAAAGAATGACGTGGAATGGAGATCATGGAGTAGGCTGAACATACACGTGTTGGAAAGTACCTTGCCTTTAGAGATGATTATACCAAGATGTCGTGCACTTATTGCAACCCATACATGCATCTAAAAGTAATATATCTTATATTTTATCACTTCCATGCCTTACTCTTCATTGTTGAAACTAGTATGCCAAATAATTTCTTCCCTTACCGTTATTTGATTTTGTTATCCAATCTAGTTTAATCCATACAGTACCGGCGATGTTTTTTTTTAATTTTATTTCGGCTGCATTTACACGATTTAATGAAGCTTAGGAAGGATATATGGTAGCTAAAAGGAGTAATTGAGATAGTCTGTAATCTTTTAACGGGGTAGACTTCCTTCCTAAGCTGAATAAAGTTGTCTAATAGTTGCCAGAATATAACGAAAAGGACGTCACCGGTACTGAAGGGGTTAATCCTGCTTTATGTATAATTGCGCACACTCTATTGTTGTTGTAGTTCCCTAGACTGTGTGGCCAAGCAGTCCCGAGTCTGGTTGACCGAAGCCGCGCTAGATACTCGGGTCCCCGAAGGGGCCAGGGTGAGATGAGATCTGTCTCTGAGAGGGCAGCGGGAGAGGGGACCATCAGCCCACGGGCTTGCACCCCCCGTCTGCAGCCCCCCTTGCAGTGCCACCCAATCGAGCGATCTCGCTAGTACCTAGAAAGAATAGTACAGTAGTATAAAATCAATAGAGTACAGTACAGTGAAAGAAACAGACAAACGGCTAAGGTAGGGTAGAGGAAGCCAACCTTCACTTTTGATAGGACCATCCTTCCTTCACCCACAAGATTGATGGTTATGATATCTGTCCTACTTATAATGAATGGACATTAGGTAGGTGCTGTACCAGGTATGTTTAGCTGTTAAGGGGATATAGTGGCTGTTTTTTTGGTCTATTAATTCATTTATTTATTTAGTTTTTAGTTTCTTCGCTAGACCTCCCTCAAACTTAGAAGAAAAAAAACCTAGACCCCCCCCCCGCCCCCCTCAAGATAAATTTGTACATTTTTCGGTAGAAAAATGTCCCGGCCGAAGGCCAATTGCTCTTATAATTACATGCTTGTTATTGCACGCCAGGAAAAAATCAACACCTAATTGGCATGATTAGTCTTTAAATTGACAACAAAATGGAGCTAAAGGTTTTAAAATCGCCGAACTAATGGCCCAACGTCTTAAAATTTCAAAACTATTATGCTAAACATGAGGGAGAAGGGGGACCAGAAAAACGGCCCATCTCCCCTTAAATAGGTTAGGATTGGCTGTTACACTACATTAGGGAAGACCTCTTGTGGCAATCCCTCCCTGAATCCATTTTTCCCTCATCCTATGGTCCCTTGGTCCTTCCCCCTTGGCCTATGAGAGTTCCGTATGGAGCTCAGTGGTCTGGTTAATCTGCTCTACATAACTAACTAACCCTCCCCCCTTGGTAGAGACTTCCACATCTCCAAGTATGATGAGGACTTGTTCCGGTCGTGCGGTGAGGTGCCCCCGCGGATGGTGGAGGAGGTGGTGCAGAAGTCCATGCAGATGGACCTCAACTTCATCGGCACACGACCATTCTGCAGGGTCAGTTAAGGCGGTGTCACCCTAGCGATTTTTGCGTCAATTTTTACGAGCAATTGTTGTCTGACGGCTATAAAATTTAAGTGTCGAATAAATTAAACCACCTAACATAATGTACGTTCGATCTAGTTTCCAATTCCTATGCGAAAAAGCCTCAAAATACTACGAGAAAAAACTTGCTCATTGAAAATTGCTGGAAAATACGCTCGTGTGACACCGGCTTTACACTTGTAGCCTTAACCCCTTCAGCACCATGACGTAATTTACCTTCTGGCTAGATTTAGACGATTTTATGCAGTTTAAGAAGGATCTGTGTCATCAGGAGGGTTTATAGAGATCGTATTTACCTATTTGAGTCGTAGAGGTAGATTTGTAGGCTAAAGAAAATCGTCTAATGGTAACCAGAATAGGATGGAAGTTACGTCATGGTGGTGAAGGGGTTAAGGGGATTTGTTATATTTTTGGGTCTATATATTTACTGTATACTGTACATATATTCATATATTTTTTAGTATCCTCCCTAGACTTCCATCAAACTTAAAAAAAACATCCATTAGATCCCCCTTCAAGATTAATTTGTACATGTTTTGGTGCAAAACACATGGGATGGGTTAGTAATGAAGGAAAAAACCACAAAAAATGCTCACCTAGGTCATTTAGGGGTCCTGTGGGGCGGCGGAAATTCGCAATTAACAGATTTGTGGACATGCAGTAATGCAAGTAATGGTCACTCTTCTGTAAATCTAAAATAGCTTACTTAAGAATGGGAAAGGGGTGGGACCTTCTATCTATTGCCTGACGCCATGATCCCCGAAGGGGTGGCCACGAACGAACCGCCCCCATGCACCTCTGTCCCCAGTCAGTCGACGCCCCTCCCCCCAACCAGCACCGCCTTCGTTCATGTACTTCCTCACTCCATCCTTCCACCTCTCATCCGGTCTACCTCTCCCTCTCTGTCCCTCCACCTCGCTCTCGTACACCCTCTTAGTCATTCTCTCGCTTTCCATACGTTCCATATGGCCGAACCATCTCAAGTTGTTCCTTTTCACACTTTCCAGCACATCTACCTGCACACCACACCTTCTTACTTCCTCATTAGTCTGTCTATCCCTCCATGTAACTCCGCACGCACTCCTTAAGTAATTCATTTCCACTGCTCTCACTCTTGGTCTGAGTCTCTCAACCAACGTCCATGCTTCGCTTCCGTAAGTCAGTGTCGGGATTACCACACTGTCATGCAAGGACTTCTTCACTTCCATACTGACCACCCTATTTCTTGTTACTGCTTTTAGCGTTCCTACAACCCTCTTCCCCTGTTGTACCCTCTCCCGAACTTCTTCATCCATAGTCCCATCTTTACTCAACACACTGCCCAGATACTTAAAAGAGTTGACGATCTCCATAGCCTGACCGTTCAGCTTCACCTCACACTCTGTGACTTCACCCCTTTCGAAGACCATAACCTTGCTCTTCCCCGCATTTACCTTCAAATTCCGTTTTTCGCACACTGTTCCAAACTCATTTACCAGACCCTTCTATTTTTTTTTAATGAAAAAAATTAACATGGGGGAGATAGGTAGGCAAAATACTGGAATACTTAAATTTCTGAAAAGACAAAGGAGACATTTTTATTGACTCTTTCATTTTATTACGTGTGTTAGAAGGATATATTTTTTTTTCAATTTCATCGTACAGTATTAGAAATGATTCATAGATTACAAAAAGACCAAATAAGACATAGTTATATTTATGTTTAAGGGAGTAAATAAGATAGTTATATTTATGTATAAGGGAGATAGATACATTAGATAGATAGACAGACAGAGATTTGATGCATAAATAACATTCTTAATCATTTATATATACCTAGGCTTGGGCCGCCACCCGTGTATGATCCCGACTTTTCCGTGTTGTGGCCGACTTTGGAACTTTTGGGGTTACCGTGTCCAACCAAATCCGTGTAGGCCTCTATAAAACGTATGTACAGTACTGTATATCGAGACCTGACTGTACTTTGCAGTAATTTAATTACAATTTAATGTTCTATTTTTTCAGAATTCGCTGCAAGGTATATGCAATCGACCAAATTGCTCGCTTTACCACGGGGACGTTAAAGAATATGAGAATCAAGTATACTTTGCCCTGCGTGATGAGCTGGAGTTCATGTTGGGGCCTAATGACGGAGGGAAGGGAATTCCACCGGGGCCCCCTGATGTACAGGTATTTAATGACATGCCACCAGAGGAAGACCTACGCAACTCCCTCAGGCCCCTCGATGACTTTGAACCGCAGCGTAAGAGGCCCAGGAACTTTGATGACAACCAGGGGATACCACCAGATAACATGATGGATCGGGGCTACGATGAACGTAAAGACTTTGACGGTGAACGTCTTGATTCTATTGTCGAGTCGGAGAAGATGATGCAGGAAATGATGAGGCTCCAAAATCTTAAGGCCGATATAGAAAGAGATGCCGATATGAAGGTCCACGAACTCCAAGACAGGATTGACCAGTTGATGCACGAGAATTCTAGGTTGAAATCGGAAGTCATTGAGACCTCCAACTCCCATCAGTCAGCCATGTTGAATCTGACAGCGATCAACACAACCCTCGTAGAGGATCGTCTGAAGGCGCAAGATACGGTACGTCATCTGGAACGCACCAACAGCGAATTACAGAGAACCATTAGCATGCAATCGAAAGTCTTCAACGAAGACAGTAGAAAGTTTAATGATACCCAAGCTGCACTCAATGACGAGAGGAGGAAGTTGGATGCGGCACACAGAGAGATGGACAGGGTTTTGGACAGAATGAAGAAGGTGGAACAAGAGAATGACAGATTGATCTCAGATCTGAAGACTTCCAGGGGTAAGCTGGGAGGAGGAGGGGGTGGTGGTGCCAGGGGAGGAGGAGGAGACTACTTCAGAGAAAAGGTTAGTTTGATCATGATGTTTTGCTTGTTTTCAGTGTCCTGGTTCTTTAGAGCCACGTTAACCCTCTCAGTCTCAGATAAGTTATTAATAATCAAGCTAATATTTTCCATTACCGCTTGCACTAGAATGTTATTTCAGCTGCCGCGAGACGAAACACGTATGTTATCGCTATGTTTTTACCCTCGCCGAACAGTGATTTAAACCTCCCCGCGATCACTGGAACCGGATGTTTTGTTCAATTCTCTGCATTTTGGCACACTTATAAATACTAAAAAAAAATAGCCTAACCTACAGTATGTCTTGATAGCGTAATGCATAGTGCGCGGAATTTCGATTTGAGTATCCTGGGGTCGAGTCCTCAGAGTGCCACATGTATTTGTTGATTTCATTCATTGAGTTTAGATGTGAAGTTGGTTGGTGTAAAAAAACATAATAATATATGCCTGTACATCCAGCAGCAGTACTCATTGTTATCTTGTGATCGGAGAAGACTAGAAGTCTCTAGACCAAGTGGTTCAGTTTTTATGGTGAAAATAAGTAGATCAGTTATGGCGGCCGGGAGCCTAGAATCGTGTGAACTCCCGAGTTTTGTCATTTACCAATACTCATATCTCTGCAAATAAATGGCCTAACCTAGGTTTTATATATATACCAGAGGCAGTAATCGGTGTTGTCTTGCGATGGGTGAAGACTAGAACACTGTACTGTACATTGAGCGGTTGTTGTCTTGCGATGGGTGAAGACTAGAACACTGTACTGTACATTGAGCGGTTGTTGTCTTGCGATGGGTGAAGACTAGAACACTGTACTGTACATTGAGCGGTTATTGTCTTGCGATGGGTGAAGACTAGAACACTGTACTGTACATTGAGCGGTTATTGTGTGAGGTGCGAAATAAAAGCCATTGAGCCTATTCTGGGATACAGTACTTTAACCCATGGGATCCGGGGTGCTCATATGATCCCGATCGCTGTGTCCGGGGCCAATTTTGTACAGGGAAACTTCATAATTCAGTAGCTACTGATTGAGACCACCCAGAGCAGTCAATTTTTTTTCAAAATGTAGAACTTTTTTGTTGTCTGTAGAATGCCGTTAAGATGACATCACTACGACTCGTGGTTGCCGTGTTATGATGATTTTAGCCGCGCATTTTGCATCATATGATATCTCCCCTGCTCTTTTTTCTTTTTGTTTTTTTTTTGGCCTCACATGAGGCCTCCCAGATTCCGAGGGTCAAAGCCTTTGTGACCATCAGGGGTGTTTAGAAAACTTTAATTTATTTACTTCAATCTCTGCAGTTGTCTTTGAGTTAGCTGTGGGCAGAAAAATAATTTTGGAGAGGTAATTATATGATTGAGAGAACTCTATTTATGATTGCTAATCTGCAACGCCCGTGTCCATACATGCGTGAAAGGGTTAATAAATTATATTATTACAAGTTTCTTTTTGCTACCTTTTCCAGAGTGGAGATTCCGGCTGGAATATTGGTGGCCAGGGTGTGGACGACCGAGGGAGTCGTGACTTCCAAGGTGGTGGTATGAGGCACGGCACGCGAGACGAGAGAAGCCATGACTATAATCGCGGCAGCAGCTCAAAGTCCTGGAAGCCCAACCACGAAACACCAGCCGAGCCTATGCACTGGGAGAAAGCCGCCAGAGAAGCACTGGCTCTCCTCGGGGAACCCAGCTCTCAAAAGTATGACAATAACGACCGAGAGCAGGGTAGTAACTGGAACAAGACTCGGAGCTCCACCTGGGAGGAAGACATGCGCACCTTGGATATGCTGAGTCAGAATGCCCTCCAGGACAACCAGGGGGCTAACGGGAACATGGGGGGGATGATGCGGGACGGGTCCCGGCCGTGGCAGGGTAACATTGGAGGTAGAGAGCACAAGGGGAACCAGAGAAGTAGGGGCAGGGGTAGGCAGTTTGGTATGGGGGGTACCAGTATGTCCGGCTATAGAGGCTATCAGTGAACTTAACCCTTTGAGTACCAGCGACGTGTGGTATAATTTATGCTAGCTATATTTAGATGATATTATGCAGCTTAGGAAAGATCTGTGTTAGTTTAACCCTTCCTACCCGGGCTGCCTTAGGTAAGGACAGCTCGGCAGAAGGGCAGCTACCCGGCCGTCCTTACCTAAGACGGCAGCTTAATAGCCTAATTAAGCTTGGTCTGAACGCCGTATGTCAACAAACCCAAGCGTTGCGTCACCGCACCTCCGAAAACAAGAAGGAGAAGACTCTTCAATGTTATTGTTCTGACGTCAGACGAAATTAGTGTCTGAAAAGCCCCCATATTGGCAACATCTCTGCAATATTTGCTCCACTGAAATCGTCATCACAACTGAACCAGTTGACTTACAGAGCTCTACTCGACGCCAAAATACAGATTGAAACCCGCACTACGATTATAGATGAGTGGGAAAGTTCTAGCAGTGAAAATAAACATAAATACGGTAGCCTAGGCCTAGACGTTTTTCAGCCATTTCGCCCGGGTACGGGCGACCGTCCTTAGGCAAGACTGGCCGGGTAGGAAGGGTTAAAGGGTTAGTCGAGATAGTTTGAAGCCTTGATATTGTTAGAGGTCCTTCCTAAGCTGAAAATAATCGTCTAGTAGTTGCTAGAATATGATAAAAAGGACGTCCCTGGTACTATATGGGTTAATGAGCAACACAATTTTATGGTGTTAATAATAATGATAGGGTAAGACGGGGTAATTTTGCCGAAAATCGCGTATTTTGACGAATAGAAACTGCCACAAATGGAATTTTAAATTTTTAAATTTTTTATCTATACATTCAGCCTTTCTGCTATAGATGCCCAAAAAACAAAAACAAAAATATAATGTTTTGGTCATGCTGCCGATTTTTTTAAGAAAGTTACTCTCGCGGCGACCTATTTTACGCATCATCTACTGTAGCTAGTAAACTAGATAACATTATATTCTTACAGTTTCTTACAGTAGATCCTCTGGAAAAAGGCAAACTATGCCTGTGTATCCAGCTCAGTACCAGTACTTGCACTGCTGCGGTCGTTCACGGTGTTGGCGGCGGCGGTAGCAGACGCAACATTTTTACTATTCTGTATTTTTGTTTTATAATCAAACTTCAAATCTTGTCTTCCCCATGCTTTATCAAGATTACTTTCAAACTCCCTTATTGATTCGGAATCGACTACATATATGATTAATGGCCAGACAAAACACTAGCGCGCAGGTAAAAGCAATGATAACATTCACAAACCCAAACTGACACTAAACATGCCAATAGAAAAACGTCGCACGCACGCGCACAACTGAACAGGGCGGGCAGAGATGCAGGTGTGTCACACATGTAGCCCTAGGCGCCACTGTGTCTAGTGCGGGTGTGGAGTTGTGGACATGTAGTGCGGGTGTGGACGTATTTATTAGGCCTACAGGTGTGGAAGTATTTAGTGCGGGTGTGGACGTGTCTCGTGTAGGTTGCTAGTGCAAAGTACCAGCTGACGGCTACTGCCAACACTGTGTCACACGCAAACATACAAACAAACACACATACAAACCACCCACAAACTCCCCCACACACACCCGACCATACCATCAGACGCGCCTCTAGCCCCGGCTCCAGGCCCCGCGAAACTGCAACAAAACCTAAGCCAACTAGCTATACAACCTAAGTCAAACTTGCTCCACAACCTAAATCAAAACTGCTCTACAACCTAAGCCAAACTGCAGCCGAATCCATGCAATAGTTTCGGAGATATCGGCGTTTGAATGCAAATTATTAGCGCTGCGGCGAAATTACCCCGTCTTAACTCTAATATTATTTTTAACATCTTTCTTAACACCAATTACACCCCAAATGAAATTCACGAATACTGTAATCTAATTTATTTACTTCACTCCAACACCAAACACCTCCCAATGAATTAATGAGTGCATGTGATTCTCCCAAGATTCGAACCCAGGCTATCACATAGAGAATTTACACGCTCTAACTATTACACCATCAAGACAGTTAGAAGTACAGCACATGACCACGATTGATATCCATTTATCGAAGACTGGATATTAATCTAATCATGTATTGTACCAAACTGAATAATAATTCCTTGTGGTATATAAGTGAATTGGGAGAATGAGAAACAAGTGGATGGTGTTAAAAAAATTGTGTTTTCTATTGTCATAATTGCCAGTTTTACACATCAGCGGATTCAGTAGCGTTCATATTGTGTTACTACAGTACAGTAGAAACTTGTCATTAAAAGATTACACCGAAGCCCCTCCCAGGGCCCTGTGCCCCTTAGCAGTTATGAAGAGAAAGTTGAGGGGCAAGGGAAAAATGTGATGCTTTGGCTCCCAGTCTGCCAACTTAGGTTGACAGTAGAGAGGTCAACCCACGGAAGAGACGCCGCCACTTGGGATCTAGAAAATACATAAGTGAAAGAAAAAGTCAGAGTAAGCTATGGGCATGGTAGAGAACGCTTAACTCTTATTCTGAATTATTAAAATGTAAAACTTGCAAACTAAACAAACCAAAACTTGGACAAAGACAATATAACTTATCAAAATCGCTATGTGGAAACCACGCTTACTAAACTAAAATTTATGAAATAAAAGAACACAATCCACCACATAGGGTGTACATTACTACATGAGCAAGTTAATCTGTTTCCCAAGCAAACTAATCGCACACATAACAACGCACTATCGTCACGTTCGAGGAATTAGTCAATTTGGGATATGAGTGAAAGAAAGTCAGAGTAAGCTATGGGTATGGTAGAGAACGCTTAACTCTCATTCTGATATACCAGCCCATCACCAATTTAGATAGTATTTAGCATGTACTGTAGATATAATTGTTTCTTAGCATGATTTTTTTTTCCTCCACATTTTACTGATATGTTACTATTCTCTCTAAAGTTTCTCTAACTTTGATCACATTTATAGTACAGTACCTGTACCAGTATTTGATAAGGTATAATTATGACTTTGTGTTACACGTACAGCATTTTACTAAGACTGCTCTCAAATATTAATTTGTAGTAAAGCTGATTTTTTTTTAAATACATCGAGATAAATGAAAAACAAAAAATCCAACCCACCAATTAACTTACAAATAAACCTAATTAATGAAATCAATGAAAGGAATGAATACTCTAAGCATTACGCTATCAAGGCAGTTAAAGGTTTATGCACTACGATATATTATGCATTTTCGAATACTGCATATTAATCTAAGCTTATAAATACTCCCAACTGCACTATGATAGCCAAATTATTAGACACATGGAAGGGGTAATTGATGGGGCACTTAACCACAAAGGAAAGCCTCGCTAGGAATTACTCCTGAACCTGGATAAATTAATAATTTTTTCACCAACCCTCTAACTTACAAATAAACCTAATTCATGAAATCAATGAAAGTAATGAAGACATGCTTAGATTAATATTCAGTATTCGAGAATGCATAATATATAATGGTAGTGTCGATAATAATGTAAAAATTGTCTTGTGCTAAATGAAAATGATGCTAGTACACTCAAGGAAAAAACAATCTTTACACTAACGCTCTAAACATTCTGGAAGTCGATCGAAATTTTGTGATAATACAGTAAAGATATATTTCACCTGGTTCATTCCGTTCACACACATATATTCAGTTCACCAGTGTAAAGACTGTTTTTCCCTCGAGTGTACATTAGCTTGATAATAAATGTGACAAACTCACAATTGATATGTTTAGTTTAATTTTCATTTTTGCAGATATAAGTAATCCTTTCATTGTGTCCAGGTGCACATACAGTACCGGTAACATGATGTAACTTCGGACGGGGAGGTAACTTCGTACGCTCTCGAAAAAATGTACAATGAACCACAGTTATGGGATAAATACATGATGTTATGGAAAAACAAGTATGTCTGCGGTGTTCTTCCATAATGCAGTCATTTTTCCATAACTGTAGCTTACATACCTTTATCCAGAAATGTCCGAAGTATAGCCCCCGTCCGAAGCTAGGTCATTTCACGGTATCACTTTTTGACTCCAATAATTGACCTCAATAATATGAAGTAGGAAGAATCTCTGAGTCTTCTCCTGGATGACCTAGATGTGTGTTAATTTGTATTTTGTTTTTGAGTGTTCATTGTTATCTCTATTCTTGCTCTGTCTTGAGTCGGCCATACCCCCAAAACAAAAAATAAATAAGTAAAATAAAGTAGGAAAAGTGGGGATTGGGCCTGAGTATATAGATAGATAGATAGATAGATAGGAAGAATCTAGGCATACAAGAGGTGTCGTACCTGTTCGAATTATATCTGAGTCTGAATATCCACTATGAGCTGTCCGATAGTTATGGGATAATTAGTACATTCTTAACCCTTTCAGACTCATATGACGCAGAGGTTGCCAGATTGATTTCATTGATTTCATGAGGGGAGGTGTGGTGGAGTGGTCATGCCACTGGATTGGTAATCCAATGGACCCGGGTTCAAATCCCGATATGTCAATGGGAAGATATTATTGGGATTGAATTTGTGCTGTACCTAGTATCAGTGCATTACCACAAAGCCCACCGAAATGCCAAAAAAAATACCCTCATTGTTCCCTGATTAAATAACACTGTATGAATATTCCCATATTCAAAATATGTTACAGGGGGACAATGCCTAGTGAGTTCACTGCTCAATAGGTGGCGTTCTGAGAGTGAGGGTCTGAGTCTGGAGGGTGAGACGGTGAAGCACTTGAGCGAAGCAACCAGCCACTTCAGAGATGGAGCTGCTTCGAGCCATGATGGATGCTTCACATGTCTCACTCCCCAGACTGGAACAAGACCTCACGGGCTTCACCGTGTTGAGCGGTGGACTGTACAGGCTCTCAGCCTATGCCTGAGAGGAAGTAGTTGGAATATAGAAGAAAAAAAAATAGCAATAAGAAATAGTTCTCTCACTCTTATAATTACCTCTCCAAAATTAGTTTTCTGCCCACAGCTAACTCAAAGACAACTTCAGAGGTTGAAGTAACTAAACTAAAGGTTTCTAAATACCCCTGATGGTAACAAAGGTTTTAAAGTATCCCTAATAGGCTCAAAATTGCGTCATATGTCGGAGAGGGTTAATTAAACTTTTATAGCAATTTCAGGCTACTAGATTCATTGTACTGTACTGTACAGTCGGATACCATAGTCTCTAGCCCACTCATAAATATTAGGGGACTCCACCTATTTTTATTTATGGAAATATATATCTGGAAACGAATTTATGAATATAGGTTTCTATACATCAACTATGCAACTATAATCGTAGGCTTGTGCAGCATTCTTTAACTGACTTCGTGGTGCAATGTATAAGTGTGTTGATTTTCGGTGTGAGCGTCCTGGGTTCGAATCGCCGGACTGCCACATGTGTTTATTAATTTCATTAATCGAGTTTAGGAGTAAAGCTGGTTGGTGGAGAGAACATAATAATATACTATTTATTGAAAGGCTAGTGTATCAAAAACACAATCCAGAGAGTTATAATTGCATAAAGAAAAACATACAGGGGTCCACAAATTCTTATGAGTGGGCTAGGGACTATGGTATCTGAGTGTACCTAGGTTAAGAAACACTGTAGATTTACAGCCTCACAGCTGTAAGTGAACAATAAACAGTCAGTTAATATTATTATTTTTATTATCATTATTTTTATTTTTATTATACAGTATTATCATAGTAGAGCGTCGGCTGCTGATCAAAGGTTCGGCGGATCGAGGCCGCACCGTCAAAATGTTATTGGTAGTTGTCAAGCCCGGGCAAAACAAAGAAAACAAAATAATTTATATTACAATTTATGTGCTGGGCAGGTCATATACAGTACTGCAGTTATAATCTGGTGCCGTACAAGTAATTCATATAATTATTTAACCCCTTTCGTACCGACGATGTCTTTTTGCTTTATTTTAGCTACATTTAGACAATTTTGTACAGCTGGGGAAGGATATTTGGTAGCTAAAAGGATGGATTGAGATAGTCTGTAGCCTTTTAATTGGTAACCGTCCTTTTAAGCTTAATAAAATTGTCTAATAGTAGCCAGAATAAAGTGAAAAGGACAGAAGGGGTTAAGGGGGTTAGTTAGTTGTAGAGTAGATTAACCAGACCACTGAGCTCCATACGGAACTCTCATAGGTCTGGGGGTAGCTATGAACATTAGGCGTTTGTCACGAATCGCTAGGTCAAGTTGCACAGGCTTGACATCTACCGATAACATTTTGACAGTGCGGGTTCAATCCGCTGACCCTTTGATCAGCAGCCGACGCTCGACTGACTATGACACGGCTCGCGATTTTCCTAATGATACATTTTTCCTGACTACGATAACGAACTTGGACCAATGTTTATGATCATATTGTTTTTAACCCTACGAGTGCCGACCGTTTATTTCATTTATTTCTTTTATTATTTTTTTCTTTTACTGAAAATGTTGTAAAAAGGTATACAAATTAGGTTGGTAATAATAAAAGTGCTCACCTTGACCGTTTTCATGCAAAACAAATTTTTTATTTTTTTTTATTTTTCCCCCAAGGCTTGTAATGAACTCTGGACCATCTAACTGTAGTAATAATATTAATATAGTAATAATAATATGCTGGTATTTTATTTATTTATGTTATTTATTTATTTGTTTGTAGAGTTTATTGTCACCGAACGGTCTCAATGGGTCAATCTCTCAAGGCAGCAATTTGTCAGGGTTGCAAGCCCAGTTTTTGGGATGGGTAGCCTATTCCATTGTAGTGTGTTGTGAAGTTGAGTATGGTGTATTTGGAGTATGTACGCACTTATCATTCATACGTAATACACACAATGGGGGAAGCATTTACTGTATACGCATAGTTAGGGTTTTGTGTATTTTGGATCAATTCGAAGCTTTTTTTTTATTAGTTTTATCGTAACACAGTCAGATTATAGTTTTGTTTTTGTTTTTCCCCTATTTCTCAATTTCGGGACTAGGCTGTTCAGTAGCCTGTAACTCTTACGAGGCCCCGAGATTAATGATTAAAGCTTTAAGATGCAGCAGATGTTGGGTGCTTCATATGTGTCGCACTAGATAGTCTCAGTGGAGCTTCCAGGTGTTGGTTGCTTCCTTTCTGCCACACTAGATGGCACCTTATTTATACATGACACCTAACTTATGTTGTTGTTGTTGTTGTTGTTGTTCCCTAAGCTGCCTGGCCGAACAGCCCCGAGTCCCTGAGAAAGGCCATGGCCACGATCGGGCTTTCCCACAGAGCTCTCCTTGAGTGTAGATTGTGTTGTTGGCATAAGTGGTTGTGTGAAATGCAGTCTTCTATGATGTGTTTAATGGTATGGAGTGCTGTGTTACATCCCGGGCAGGCGTCGACAACGGAGTCATCCAGTCTCTTCTGATAGCTCAGGAGAGCTGGATGGTGTCCGCATCTCAGCCTGGCCAGGTGGACTCTGTCCTCGCGAGGAAGGGAGGATTCGGAAGGATGGATTTCGGGAGGTCGTGCATGCAGCTGCGTGTTGTCTGTGAGTGAGTGGATGGATCGGTGAGAGATATGAGTATGGATGTGCTTCTGGAAGTTGGTTCGGGGTGGGCAGGGAGGGAGAGAGGACAATAATTGTGTGTGATACCGTGTGTTGCCATGTAGTTTAGTGGGTGGTCTTGGTTCGTGGAGGCTGCTGCCAGGAATTGAGTGCCTCTCATGTCCAGATGGTCTTTGACTTTGAGGATTTTGGTTTCTTGATGTAGGTGATCTGTGGGTGCAGTAGCTGTGCAGCCTGTAATGATCTTCAGGGCTTTGTTTTGAATAGTCTGTAAGGTCTTATGATGTGTTTCAGCTAGGTTAGAAGCCCAGGCTGGGCTTGCATATTCCATCACTGATCTTATGTATTGTTTATATACTGTGGTGGTAGTTTCTTTGTTGTGTCCAAATTTTGTGTGAGCAAGTGACCTAAGGGCGTTAAGTCTGGGTGTCAGTTTCTTTTTAATGTTTGTGGTGTGCTGTTTGAATGTCATGAGTATCATATGTTACTCCTAGGATTTTGGGTGTGTGTGTATGTGTTAGGGGTGTGTTGTTTATGGTGAGTTGAGGGATGTATTCGTGTTCTGTCCAACTTGTGAGCAGGGTTGCGGTGGATTTGGCTGGGGCTAGATTAAGTCTGTTTGTAGTGCATCAACCATGTAGTGTGTTGAGATAGGGTTGAAGGAGATCTGTTGCTCTTTTTTTTTGGGTCATGGTGTGTGCATGTGAGTGTTATGTCATCTGCATAGGAGGCTAAGTTTATTTGGGGCGTATTGGGTGTAGTTCTATCGTGCATGTACAGATTGAAGAGTGCGGGCGATAGGACGGATCCTTGTGGGACTCCGTTTGGAAAGTTTCTGATTTTAGATGACTGACCGGCAAAAGATACGTGTGCACATCTGCCTGCTAGGAAGTTGGCCAGCCACCTTTTTGTGTTGTTGTGCATGTTTGTGTTGTAGATTTTGTTTGTTAGGTTGTGGCGGGGGATGGCATCGAAGGCTTTACTAATGTCGAGTGTGGCTAATAGTGATCTGTGTGGTGGTCTAGCTGAGTTGATGCCGTCGAAAGCTCTTTGTGTAAGGTCTGTGAGAAGAGTGTTTGTGGAGTGCAGTGGCCTAAAGCCATGTTGTGTTGGAGCTAGGGGTAGGTCAGGTGTAATTAGTTGTAATACTAGGCATTCCATGACTTTGGAGGGGGAGCAAAGAAGTGTGATGGGGCGGTGCGAGGAGGGTAGCGTGGGGTCTTTGTTGGGTTTGGGGAATGTGATAATGATACCATGCTTCCAAATGTCTGGTATTGTGTTATGTGAATAGCTGTAGTTTGATATGTTAGTGAGTGCTTGTATGCCTTGTGGTCCCAGGTGTCTGAGGTGTTGCTTATGTTGTCTAGGCCACAGGCGGGTGAGTGCTTGAGATTGTTGATGATATGCTTTGTTTGGTGATTGGTGAAGGGTGTATAGTCAGGGTCTGTGGGGAATTGTCTCTTACGTCGGATGACACGTCGGTCGTCTTTGTGAGGTTTTAGGTGGCTGACATGTGAAAAGTGATTGATGAGAGTGTTTGCTTGTTGTTTACATGAAGGAGTAGAGTCTGTTGTTGTGATTGCAGCATGTGATTGTGTTGTGTTGCTGTTGGAAAGTGTGATGCTGTTTAGTGTTTTGTAGAGTTTTTTGGGGTTTGTTTTGTGATCAAGTAAACCTAACTTATGTTGATGGTGATGGTGTTATGTTATGTTATTCACTATGATCATCCATATAGTTACATATTGAATGTTTAACTTCCCCCAAGGGGCAAGGGGGCCTTCATCTTGTTGTGGAGGAAAAAGTAATTATGCCCCACACATCCTAGCAAGTGTTGTACAAGGCAACATATTGTAGGGATGGCAGTAGACTTGTGGGCCAACATACATTCAAGTTTAAAGATCGCTTCATCCACAGAGAGAGTGGTTTTTAGTCTTTGCAAGTTTTACATTTTAGTGGAAGTATATCTTTGGAAACTAATGTAATAATATGATTTTATATACGTATATCAAATACAAAACTATATACTGTATGCTATTTATTGAAAAGCAAGTTCTATCCAAAATCAATCTATATAGGCTAGTTATAATTGCACAAAGAAAGGCATTGGAGGTCCTAGAGTTCTTATGAGTACTGTATATATTTATATATATATATATATATATACAGTATATATATATATACTGTATATATATATATATATATACACAGCTCGGTCCCGTATAAAGTGAGTTCAAGCAGTGCGAATTTCGATTAGTGCGAGCAATGAAAATATTAAACACAAAATGATCAACCAATGCGAATACGATCTTTTAATGCGAGTCGTGGTGACAATATGGGTTAAATCCGGGGAGTTTTCTATTAATGCGGCCAAAATTTGTACAGTGCGATAAATTTCCTGCCTGACTCGTGGCATCACTGGTGTTTGAGCAGCTTGGGCATGGAGAGAGGCTGGTTAGTCAGAATTTTTTGTACCCCATGCTGTGTGACACTATCTCGCATTCTCGGGTTTGTGATCGTATCAAGTGTAGAATTTAAGGTAAGGAAAGGTCTAATTTACCATTGATATGCTATATTTATCATTAATATTTGTTCTTGGTATGTTTGTGTCAGTATAAATAACGATATAAGCAAAGATATGTGTGCTATATGGAGGACCGATCGACCAATTACGTTTTTTCCCATAGGATATGTTGTTCACATAGTGCGATGCACTATATCGACCAATTTCTCGCACTATGCGGGACCGAGCTGTACTGTATATATATATATATATATATATATATATATATATATATATATATATATATATATATATATTACTATATTACTATCTTACTCTGTATATGTATCTATCTGTTTCTATCTCTCTATTTATATATCTGTTTATATCTAGCTATCTGTTTCTATCTATCTATCTATATATCCGGGTTCCTCAGGGCTTGTTCCACTGGTTGTGATAGGTCTCGCTCATCCTGCCAGAGAGAGAGAGAGAGAGAGTGTCATATAGTCAAGATTAGCTATCACAGTTAACCCTTTGAGTACCAGCAACGTGCATTATATTTTATTCTAGCTATATTTAGACGATATTATGCAGCTTGGGAAGGATCTGTGGTAGTTAAAAGGGTTGGTTGAGATAGTTTGAAGCCTTATTATTGCTAGAGGTTCTTCCTAAGCAGAATAAAATTGTCTAATAGTTGCCAGAATGATGAAAAGGACGTCCCTGGTATTGAATGGGTTAATTGGAGATTTTTATTTTTTATTTAATTTAATTATTTATTTATTATTGTGTTTCCTCCTAAGTCCTTCACCAAGCTTTAATGAATACCCCCAAGATAAATTTGTACATTTTTTGGTAGAAAAATTTCCTAGCCAAAGGTTGTTACCTCCTAGAATTACAGGCTCGCTAAGAAAAAACAGACACCTAAATGGCACGAAAAGTCGTTATATTGAAAACAAATGGAGTGAAAGGTCTTAAAATCTCCAAACTAATGGGAACGAACGTCTTAAAACCTCAAAAACTAATGGGGATAAACATAAGGAGAAGGGGGTCCAGAAAACTACAGCCCTCTCCCTTACCCTTCAGTATCATAACGCCTTTTTAACTGATTCTGGGCTAAGATTAAATGAGTGTATGCAGTTTTCATGGTATTTAATGAGGTGGGTCTATAATTAGGCTTGTAATTTGGGTGGGGTGTGAGAGGGATCTGCCTTGTGTGGACCAATCGGCTTTCTGCAGACTCCCATTTTCTTATGTTCTTAAAAAGGACCTACCAGTATGTTACTCAGAGGGTTTATAGAGATTGTCTTCACCCCTTTGAGTCTTAGAGGTAGAATTTATAAACTAAAGATAATCGTTTAATGGTATAAGTAACATCCCATTCTTATCATTAATTAATCAGCAATTACAAACCCCAATGTACTTGAATAAACTAATGAAAGCATATGGTCCCGGATTCGAACTCGGACACAGTACACTACACCCAGAACATAAGCATCTAAACCATTCACCACCAACACAGACATACCACATACCTCAAGACTGCACAGCCCAGCTTGGCCTTTGTTAGTTTGTAGAGGTGCTTGTCTCCTCCTCTGTGATGGTCCGGGGTACCCAGATGTATTCCTCCAACTGTACCCCTTCATTGTAGAGCTCCTCCACCAGCCTCTGCCATCCCGGCACGTCCAGGGTGCTCCGAGGGAACCACAGGCTGCTGTATCTGCTGTGATATATTTAATTATTATGATGACGGTACAGTATTATCAACTCCCCCCCGTTATACTGGTACCCTGCCGGCCGAAATGTATGTCGTCGTCGTTATTGTTGTTATCATCGTTGTCATTATCATTGTCATCGTTGTCGTCCTTGTCGTCGCCATCATTGTCATTGTTGTTGTCATTGTTGTCATTGTTGTCATCATTAGATGATTGTATGCAGTTTAACACTTTGGCTGCGGACATATTTCCGTCATATTAGGGCTCATTCAGGCACTCCTTATTGATTAAGCAAGTGTCTGAATGATATAACTGTATTCAGACAAAAACTGAATACAGTCAGTGTCAGGTGTCAAAATGACACCAAAAACGAGCTTCGTAGCTTGCGGGCTTCACCTGCAGTGCTACCATAGAATTAGCTAAAATGAGACATCGCTAATGTCGCGCCACATTTGCCTTTGGCAGTGCTGTACTGTATATCTCGCGAGAGCATAACTCTGAGTCCTCAGTGCCGCAGCCGGCTGGCTGGAGGAAGGACGTGTGGCCTGTGGCCTCCCACTCCCTTGCACTCGATTCTACAGGCTTTAAAAGATTGTAAATTGCCATGGCATCCCAGAATGTTGTGAAGAGGGTTTATTGATATTGTATTTACCCATTGGAATCTTAGAGGCAGATTATACACTTACACTTTGTTACACTTTGTAGTATTCCGTCCGTTAGCGACACAGTTGAGCTGGGGCTCCACTGCGACCAGGCAGGTCCCTTTCTTCCACTCTCCATTCCAGAAGTCCGATGGAGTTGGGGCTGGGTATCCTGGTGTTGGTGGCCGGTCCGGTATTTTGGCCAGCCACATGTCCAAGTGTTTCTTGAAGGTGTCTGGAAACACCCCGGTCATGTTCCTGAGAGGGGCTGGTATACAGTTGAACAGTCTGGTTCCATTGTATGCAAGCTGTGATGGATCAGGGATTTGATTTTTTGCGTTGATCCCAGCGTAGTCCTCACATAGCACAGCCTCCCTCGCCTTTGGTGTCGAGTCTCTTGGATGTTTGGATTTGGTACCTTTTTTTCCAAAATCTTCCAGACGTAGATGATGATGTATCTCTCCCTTCGTCTTTGAAGTGAGCACAGCTGCAGCTCCTTGAGTCTCTCCCAGTAGTTAAAGTGTTGAAACCCATGGATTTTACTGGTGAATGTCCTCTGGGTGGCTTCAATTTCTGTTATTTCTCCTACTTTTTGGGGAGACAAGAGCTGAGAGCAGTACTCAAGTCGTGGTAGGACCAGTGACTTCCACAGTGTTAACATACACCTCTAATTTCTTGTGTGGAAGGGCTCAGGATCCAGCCTGCTATATGTTTTGCTGTTGTGGCTTTGGTAATATGCTGGGAAAAAGTGGCGTCACTGCTCATATTTACTCCCAAGTCCTTCACTGTGTCCTTGGCAGTAATTTCTTGCTGTCCACTTGTGTAGTTGGTGGCGTTTTGTAGTGCTCTCTTGTTCCCGTACCGTAGAAGCTCGAACTTGTCTCCGTTTAGGGCCATGTTGTTTTCTTCTGACCACTTAATGATTTTGTCCAAGTCTTGTTGTAGTAGCTGTGCATCATGTGAGGTGATTTTCTTCATGAGTCTGGTGTCGTCTGCGAACGATGTGGCTGTTGAGTGTTCCAGGTCCCTGTCGATGTCTCCTATCATGATGAGGAATAGGAGAGGTCCCAGTACTGATCCTTGTGGTACACCGCTGATGACCCCGCCTGCTTCTGATAGGCTTCCTTGAACCGTGACTCTTTGTTTTCTGTTGGTGATGAAACTGTGGAGCCATTTTCCAAGATCTCCACCTATTCCAAGTGATTTGAGTTTATGTAGAAGGATCCCATGGTCCACCTTGTCAAAAGCTTTGGCGAAATATAGGTATATGACGTCTACATTTTCTCCGTCTTGAATATCCTGTAGGATTTTGTCGTAGTGTGATAGTAGTTGTGAAAGGCAGGAGCGGCCTTGTCTAAAGCCATGTTGACCCTCGTTGAATGCCTCGTTATCTTGCAGGTAGCTGACCATCTTAACTCGTATTGTTCTTTCTATGATTTTAATAAGATGTGATGTCAGCACCACTGGTCTAATTTTTGGCTATGCCTTTACTACCCCCTTTGTGGGTTGGTGTGACGGGTACCTTCTTTTAGGGATTGTGGTTCCTATCCAGTTTGGAGGGACTTGCTCCACAGCAGTTTTAGAGGCAAGGCTAGCTGATGTTTGCAGTTTTTCAGCAGTTGGGCATGAAAGCCATCTGGTCCTGCTGCAGAGTTTGGTCCAATCTTGTCGATGGCTGCTATTATGTCCTCTGTTGATACTGTTACCGAGGAGAGTTGATGTGGTGCCCCTGGAGCGTTGTCAAAGAAGGTCGTTGCATTGTCGATTTTCTTGTCTTCGTTTGGTGGGCTGTAGACACTTTCGTATTGCTGTTTGAGTATCTTGGCCATTTCGGTTAGGTCACTCTCAAGTTCGCCCGTAGGTTTTGCAAGCGGTCCTATTGTTGAGGTGCTCCTGAGTCTCCTTTTTGCGTATGCGTAGAAGAATTTGCTATTTACTCGTATGTTTGCAACTGCTCGGAGTTCTTCACGTGTTCTTTGCTCTTGGTTGTGACTGGATGAGTTTTCTTTCGATTTCATCGAGCTTTTCTTGTAGTTTTGGTGATAGTGTGCCTGGTCTTCCTTTGCTTGGCTTTCAAGTTCGTCCTTTTCTTCATTAGTATTTTTCTATCTCTGGGAATCTGTTTTATCTGCTTCCTGCTTGATTTGGGTGGTATGGTGTTTTTACAGATCTCCAGACATTGGTTTCTGGAGGATACTGAGAGTTTTGTCGACGTTTTTTATCTTCGAATAAGTGCCCTCACAGTCAGTTACTGCCAGTTCTGCTCTCAATCTGTCCCAGTCTATTTCTTTGCTGTAGGAAGTTGAGATCTTTCAGAGAGGTGCAGGGGATTTGGCTTGAGTCCTGTTGACATCTCTGGGTGGTGTGGCAGTGGGGGTTCTAACTTTGATGAGGCTGTGGTCGGACAT